>CM042243.1:52489483-52504483 GCA_023566225.1 Romanogobio albipinnatus
GCATCTAACCATCATAAAAGTGCATCTATCCATCATATAACTGATCTACATGGCTCCGGGGGGTTAATAAAGGCCTTCTGAAGTGAAGTGGCGCGTTTTTGTAAGGAAAATATCCACATTTAAAACTTTATAGACAAAAATAACTAGCTTCTGGCGGTCAGAGCTTTGAAGAGCCAGGACTTTTTTAATATAACTGAAAGAGGAAAAGAGGAATGTCATATACACCTAAGATGACTTGAGGGTGAGGAAATCATGGGCTAATTTTCATTTTTGGGTGAACTATCCCTTTAACCCTCTGTAGGGTTCAAAGCAGTGAGGGGAGTCACGTGAGCCAGCCTCGAGTCCGTCTGAAACTCACTGACCAATGAGCAAACACTCACTCGCAGAGTAAACACTGACTAGAGCGCTAAAAACAGACCCAGAGAAGGACTGTAAAAACAGAAACATCAAAGAATTAGTAGACAACACAAATGACACACAGAAGAGACCATTGCACGAGAGCGGTTTGATTTCTCGAGGATGGAGATTTTTTAAGATTGTACAGTGGCTGCAGTCAGAGGAAAACAAGTCAATATGACCTTTGGTCACAGCTGGAGAACGCACAAAGTCCATAAGCCCCTGTATCATCAGACACACACACACACACACACACACACATTCAGCCGCATATCAAACACACTCAGACAAACACGGCACAGAAGAGAGAGTGAGGAGGAGTGTGAGGTGCGCTTACTTTCATTTTATGTTCATTCACATTCAGAGTGAACCCATATACAAAATAAAGTGATTTCTGGGTTACTACTGTCACAGGCTCGTTTAGTTAACTGTCTCTGGGTATGTCCACAATGATGGACTAAAAACTGAAAAGTTGACCCCACTTTATATTAAGTGGCCTTAACTACTATGTACTTACATCAAAAAATAAGTGCAGTGTACTTACTGTGTTTAAATTGTATTGCAAAACACCTTTGCTGATATTGAGGTGGGATACGGGTAGGGTTAGGGACAGGTGTGGGGGTGTGGGTAAGTTTAAGGGTAGGGTTAGGGACAGGTGTGGTGGTGTGGGTAAGTTTAAGGGTAGGGTTAGGGACAGGTGTGGGGGTGTGGGTAAGTTTAAGGGTAGGGTTAGGGACAGGTGTGGGGGTGTGGGTAAGTTTAAGGGTAGGGTTAGGGACAGGTGTGGGGGTATGGGTCAGTTTAAGGGTAGGGTTAGGGACAGGTGTGGGGGTGTGGGTAAGTTTAAGGGTAGGGTTAGGGACAGGTGTGGTGGTGTGGGTAAGTTTAAGGGTAGGGTTAGGGACCGGTGTGGGGGTATGGGTCAGTTTAAGGGTAGGGTTAGGGACAGGTGTGGGGGTATGGGTCAGTTTAAGGGTAGGGTTAGGGACAGGTGTGGGGGTGTGGGTAAGTTTAAGGGTAGGGTTAGGGACAGGTGTGGTGGTGTGGGTAAGTTTAAGGGTAGGGTTAGGGACCGGTGTGGGGGTATGGGTCAGTTTAAGGGTAGGGTTAGGGACAGGTGTGGGGGTATGGGTAAGTTTAAGGGTAGGGTTAGGGACAGGTGTGGGGGTATGGGTAAGTTTAAGGGTAGGGTTAGGGACAGGTGTGGTGGGATGGGTAAGTTTAAGGGTAGGGTTAGGGACAGGTGTGGGGGTGTGGGTAAGTTTAAGGGTAGGGTTAGGGACAGGTGTGGGGGTATGGGTAAGTTTAAGGGTAGGGTTAGGGACAGGTGTGGGGGGATGGGTAAGTTTAAGGGTAGGGTTAGGGACAGGTGTGGGGGTATGGGTAAGTTTAAGGGTAGGGTTAGGGACAGGTGTGGGGGTGTGGGTAAGTTTAAGGGTAGGGTTAGGGACAGGTGTGGGGGTGTGGGTAAGTTTAAGGGTAGGGTTAGGGACAGGTGTGGGGGTATGGGTAAGTTTAAGGGTAGGGTTAGGGACAGGTGTGGGGGTGTGGGTAAGTTTAAGGGTAGGGTTAGGGACAGGTGTGGTGGTATGGGTAAGTTTAAGGGTAGGGTTAGGGACAGGTGTGGGGGTATGGGTAAGTTTAAGGGTAGGGTTAGGGACAGGTGTGGGGGTGTGGGTAAGTTTAAGGGTAGGGTTAGGGACAGGTGTGGGGGTGTGGGTAAGTTTAAGGGTAGGGTTAGGGACAGGTGTGGGGGTATGGGTAAGTTTAAGGGTAGGGTTAGGGACAGGTGTGGGGGTGTGGGTAAGTTTAAGGGTAGGGTTAGGGACAGGTGTGGGGGTATGGGTAAGTTTAAGGGTAGGGTTAGGGACAGGTGTGGGGGTGTGGGTAAGTTTAAGGGTAGGGTTAGGGACAGGTGTGGTGGTATGGGTAAGTTTAAGGGTAGGGTTAGGGACAGGTGTGGGGGTGTGGGTAAGTTTAAGGGTAGGGTTAGGGACAGGTGTGGGGGTGTGGGTAAGTTTAAGGGTAGGGTTAGGGACAGGTGTGGGGGTATGGGTAAGTTTAAGGGTAGGGTTAGGGACAGGTGTGGGGGTGTGGGTAAGTTTAAGGGTAGGGTTAGGGACAGGTGTGGGGGTGTGGGTATGGGTAAGTTTAAGGGTAGGGTTAGGGACAGGTGTGGGGGTGTGGGTAAGTTTAAGGGTAGGGCCACCTAATATACCTAATATACCCCATACCCCACCTAATATAAAGTGGGTCCGAAAAGTTTTCCTTCACGTTTTTTTCGTACAGATGAGAACATTGTCAAAATGATCCCCATTCACACGGATCCACGAAAGCGACTGAAACACTGTATTATTCATGCGAGACCAGTAAATGGCGATGTAAAGAAACACTGCATGGCTATAGACTGAACACATAATGGAGAGGTGCAGGTGTGAAGTCACTTTGTAGGCCAACCCGAAGATCGCATCGCACTGGTTCCCTCGAGAAAAACCCAATAGGAGTTTCCCATAGGCTTTTGGATTATCACAAAAAACAAGCTCTGTGATCAACAAAAGTTTATGCTACTTGAACGTTTTGTCCATCAAGATCATTATCACAGATGAACATATAAATGTAGGCTATATAGAACTACACCACGGTCGCTCGACTTCAACGTCACCATCGCTAAACTTCCGACACTCTTTCAGTTTTTAGACCTTCTCCCAGAACGTTTGAGTTAGACTAGTTTATAAGAGCACAGTTATGCGCATAATGAGGCTGTCAAAGCGGACTGAGGTTACTCCCCCACAGCCTCTGTAGTCCTCTTGTTAGCAAACTGCCTTTTCTCAACTGATGTACTTTATGTCGTAGAATAAAACGTGAATGTCTTGAGCTCTTTTTTCAGCCATTTAAACAAAATCCCATTAAAAAAACCCACTGACTTCGGGACGGGGGAACCAGAAGTGCTAAAATGCTATATCTGTGCACAGAACTAATGCACCAGTCTATACACATGTGCATGACATCACCGTTTTCACAAATTCAAGTTGTTGTTGTTTACACAGACAGGGCTCTCAAGTCTCATGCATTGGGACGTGAGACACACGCATTTCAGCCCATTCACACGCTCACACGCCACACCTTGTATTTCTCACGCACAGAAATTTCCAGGATACCACCAAGTTGCGCCGCTATTAGAGGAATCAAGTGAGTTCCACATAGCATTCAGAAGGCCCTGCCACGCACCAGCCAATCAAATAAAAAATATAGCTACCGAACAGCCAATCAGAAAATAGCATTGCTGTATCCGGGTAAGATTTAGATATCCCCGCAACAACAACGCTTACATTCTGCCACCTACTGGTGGTTTAGTTTAAAGGTCCCGTTCTTCGTGTTTTTTTGAAGCTTTGATTGTGTTTACAGTGTGCAATATAACATGTTCATGTTTCGCGTGTAAAAAAAACACAGTATTTTTCACACAATGTACTTATCTGTATACCGCTGTTTTCACTGTCCTAAAAACGGGCTGATGAGTTCCTTGTTCTATGAAGTCCCTCCTTCAGAAATACGTAACGAGTTCTGATTGTGCCAGCGGTTCCTGTGTTGTGATTCGACAGCAGCTTAGCGCACGTGGAAAGGTCACGCCTCTTAACGGGAGATGTATGCGCTCAATGATCTCTACAGCGTCCCTGGGAAAGCCAAGCAAAGGTGATTTGACTCCGGGATGAAAATAACAGCGTCTCGACGACATGGCGACAAACACACTCAAACGCAACACTTCCTTTTCTCCACGTGGGAGAGCAACAAGACCACGCCCCCTTTTTCGCGTATTCTTGTGGGCGGAGGTTAGTCTGTTCTACTGTTCTACTGACGTCATTTATGAAGGAAGTACCAGGATGTAGTCCAAACCGGCCGTTCGCTGTAGGCTTTGAAAGGGAACTTCTGTTAAATAAAATATCACGCTTGGCATTGAACTTTGAGCTTTATAATTTTACAGGTATTATTTATGCTCTAACAGCAACATTACACACTAACTAAAGTTTGAACAGTGGGATCACGAAGAACGGGACCTTTAATGTTTTCTTTCCAACATTTCTTATTTGTATATTCAAAAATATTTAAACCAATCTCATAACATTTTCCAGTGTAAATTATTTAATTTGATTGGCATTAGCCCTACAGTGTCTTATTCTAATTTAATTTCTAGATCAGCTGAAGCATAGCCTATATGCAGATGTAAATGTACATTTATGCATTTGGCAGACGCTTTTATCCAAAGTGACTTACAGTGCCCTTATTACAGGGACAATCCCCCTGGAGCAACATGGAGTAAAGTGCCTTGATCAAGGACACACTGGTGGTGACCGCTGGGATCGAACCAGCAACCTTCTGCGTATCAGGTCCATGGTTTAACCCACTGGACTACCATCTCAAAGTTGATTGAACACTGGTGAGAATATTGCTTCAGAATAAATTATTGCTGGTGTGTGTAAATTAACTGCCAAAACGCATGAAAAAGTTCAGTTTTTAGTTGAAAACTGCCCTTTAGTTTCCATTGCCACCATTAGCTTGAGTTCCAGTCGTTCATTAGTTGCCATTCTCTCTGATTAGTTCTCACCTGTTCCCTGTTCTGTTGATCCTCCTCCTCCTGTGTATTTAAGCTCTCTGTTCCTTCTGTTCATTGGCTCGTGTTAACATTAAGCTGGAATGTGTATGCTATCACTCTTTGTGTTAAAGCTATGGTCTACGATTTCAAAGATTGTTCATTATTAATAACCTCGTTTAGATGCTGGTTATGGTTCTACAGTACAATCCTAACAATATGAAGAGAAAAAAGAATGAAAAAAATCCATTCACTCTATTGGGTGTACACCTGCAGAGAAATTGACCAATGTAAGCTGTCCGGCCTCTCATCCAATCCCCTGCTCCACTCGCGTCTCCACCCACCCACCGCACCCCACCCCGCCCCCTCCTGCGACATGAAATTTAGCGAGCAAGTAGGCAGCATCAACTGAGGGGTCCATCAAAGGGTCCACCATTGCCCGTTGGAGGAAGCTTCAGAGAAACCTTGGACTTAAAACCGACGCTGACATGGCTGACTTTTTGTTGAGCAGGTAAGCATTTATTTATACTTTTATGGTGTGGTGTATTACATAAATAGCTTTTTATCAGTCTGACAACATGATCATGCTGCCGGTCGGCATTGGAATGTTAGCCGTTTAGCATCGCCTATCGCTGTTTACTCCTGCTTGACTGAGTGACGTTGTTCAGGTCGTTTCCCGGTGGGAGGGATCAGGTAGCACAGAGGGGAGGGGTGGGATGAGTTGAGTTTTTTAAAAATTCAGGCTTTCTCGACTGATTTTCAACATCGTAGACTACAGTTTTAAAGGGGTCATGAACTGAGAAATCACATTTTCCCTGAGCTTTTGACATATACTGGAAGAATATCCTGTAAGTTTCAGAACTGAAAATGTCCTTGTAAATCCAAAAACAGCTTTTATTGAAACCAAGCCCAGAGAACGACTCGTTGCGAAACGTGCCAATCGGTGAAAGCCCGCCTGTGCAGAAGAAGATCAACGCCTACTTCATCATCACAACTTTGGCTCCGCCCACTGGTGTGTTAGTGAGATGACGAGGAGAGAAGAGATACAGGATGAACAAAAAAATAACATCAACTTTTTAGCATTATGTATTTGTATTCGGTTCATTTCACTGTGGAAATCAGTCACAATTTCGGCTCAGACTTTGCAAACAGACTTTTAGGATATGGACTCGACAGTAATGCCACAAAATGTGAGTCACTGTGTTAACTCTAATGCCTGATCTGAGAGCAGTGATTTCTGATATACTGATTCATGTAGTCAGATGTTCTTTTAACATCAGTTAAAAACAACGTCATTTCGCAATATTTTTTTAGCGCAAATCTATAATGGAAACGTACAGAAAATACTGTCAATGACAGGGAAGCATTTTGTCCTTTTATACAGTCTATGGTAAAAATCACTGAATAACTTTAATACGGGTTAATCTATATTTATACAGTGATATTTTATATTTGATTACTATTTCTGTCCCTGAAAATCTAGTTTAGACCAATGAAAAACCTGAAAAGAACTTTTTCATTTGTATGTTTGTTCTGCTGCTGCTCGTAATTCTATTATTTGTTGATTTCATTACAGACTGTCTTTTAACAATACTTAAAATTTACATGAGCTAGGCTTTTTCGAGTCAACCTTATTTATTAAAGGAGAACTCCGGTGAATTTTTAAGTTAATCTTGATCGTTATACCTTTGTGAGTACTGTCTATAGAAAAAAAAAACCGAACCGGATTGGTGCTTGCAACATGAACAGGACCCTTACATGACAACGAGATGCGTTTAGCCACTTAGCCATTGTTTAAACTCACCGAGATAGTGTTTTAGACGGCAAGCTGTAGTCTCGCTGAAGTCCCGTGGGAACTCAGTTGTAGCCGGAAAAAGGCAAATAGTCCAGGAGGGAGGAGCGTCATGTGTGTGAAGAGTGATGATCGGCTCACAAGGGAAGAAGAAATGGTTCGCGTTTGTGCCGTTCCGAATTGAGGCAACAGAATGGTTAAATACAAGAATTTACATTTTCATTGTCTTCCTTTTCATGACCTCGAGATTCTGCAGCTCCTCCCACCTGGAATATTTGCCCTTTTCCGGCTACAACTGAGTTCTCACGGGACTTCAGCGAGACTACAGCTTGCCGTCTAAAACACTATCTCGGTGAGTTTAAACAATGGCTAAGTGGCTAAACGCATCTCGTTGTCATGTAAGGTTCCTGTTCATGTTGGACAGACATTTTAATTACATTTTGTGTCTGTTAAGAGGCACAAAGACACTCTTTATGTATATGCCCCCATAGCTGCTGTGTTAGCTGAGTGGGAGCTCTGGGCATTAACTGTAACAGCTCCGTGTCGCAAGCACCAATCCGGTTCGGTTTTTCTATAGACAGTACTCACAAAGGTATAACGATCAAGATTAACTTAAAAATTCACCGGAGTTCTCCTTTAAGGTAAAATGGATCAAAAACAACAAAAAAATAACTAGGCCTATTTTATTGTATTTATTACTTTTTTGTGGTGGGGCCAGTAGAAATAATCCTTAGCGTTGAGCCCTGCTCTTGGATATTAAATACATTTTGCTCCGTGTGTGTGTGTGTGTGTGTGTGTGTGTGTGTGTGTGTGTGTGTGTGTGTGTGTGTGTGTGTGTGTGTGCCACTGCTCCAGCGTGATGACTCCGATTGTTCGAATATTACAATTAAATAATACTTAAATCGATATGTCATCCTCAATAAACCCGTCTCCAGCGTGTTGCCTCCGGTCCTTCGAATATTACGATCTATTATGACCCCTGACCTGTAAAGCTGCCAGAATAATAATAATAATATAATAATAATAATAATAATAATAATAATACGCTGTTTGTTAATTGGCCAGAGGAGAACTGGCACCCCGACTGAGCCTGGTTTCTCCCAAGGTTTATGGGGTTTTGGTTTCCTTGCCACTGTTGCCTCTGGCTTGGCGTGCTCAGTTGGGGACACTACATTTTTCAACTAAACATCGAAATAAATCTAATTAATAAACTAAATTAACCATATAAACTAAATTACTGATCTAATTATTGCTCTAAAGCCCACACTGTCACTGTATGGAAATTGAAATGAACTGATGACATCAAATGGCTATACAGCTTAAAAAAATTATGCTGCATTATTTTCCTGTTTAACACTGTAAAGCTGCTTTGAAACAATCTACATTGTTAAAAGCGCTATAGAAATAAAGTTCACTTGACTTGACTTGACTTGTGTGTGAGGAAATGACTCAGGTCTTTGTTCCGTCCTGTCAGTGGAGATGCTGCAGGCGTCTGAGGATCTCAATCGCTCGGCTGTCTGACTCAGCTCTCGATACGGGCCGGGACAGAGCTCTGCTGCAGGCTGGTGGAGTTGCTACTCTTGTCTTATGTGTGAAAACTGACACTGCATACTTTCTTAATAAATGTATCTGGTCTCACTGTAACATGTTTCAACCGCTTCTAATCTAATCATATCACAAAAGACAGCAGCTGCACCCCGTATAATGTCCAGCTCAATCTTTGTCTGATTACAGAATATAAATAAAGTGCCATTTCAGTTTGTGATTAAAGGGATAGTTCATCATGACTATCCCTTTACATGAGTGATGACTATCATCACTCATGTGGTGCCAAAGCCATAAGACTCACAAATGAAGATCATTTTAATATTCTAGTCCATCATCAAACCTCATTAGTGCATCAAGGAAGAACGTTAGAGCGTCTGATGTGCTTTCTGAGCTCTCACGAGAGAGAGATATAGCGGATGATTCCTTCAGTAAACAGCAGCTCTTTCCACAGAACATAGGTGGAGTTTGTTTGCATCCTTTCAGCAGAACTGCTGATCGAGACGGACCAGAAAGGTCAGAATACCTCAAGAAACCAATCAACCTACAAATGACATGTTAAACTGAGATCATGGGAGAACGCTTTTAAAGATACCCTTACACACGTCACCTTAAAGATGCACTGGCACATCCTATCACTAACAGAACGCCAGTCTCAGAAGTGCTGCATCAAAGAGCCGCCTTAATCCTTACAATTGCCTTCATTCAGTCCCACTACAAATTCATTCAAGTGTGCTATTACAGTATTATAATAATTAGAGATCATACTTTCATTCTACTTAAAGTCTAAGTGTATTTGGCCCATTCATGCACTTAAAGGTGCTTTCTGGTAACCAATGTTGATTTCAAATCACCAAAACAAACACGCCCCAACTTTGATAGCTCCATCCCAGACATACGGTGAGGAAAATAAGTATTTGAACACCCTGCTATTTTGCAAGTTCTCCCACTTGGAAATCATGGAGGGGTCTGAAATTGTCATCGTAGGTGCATGTCCACTGTGAGAGACAATCTAAAAAAAATCCAGAAATCACAATATATGATTTTTTTAACTATTTATTTGTATGATACAGCTGCAAATAAGTATTTGAACACCTGTCTATCAGCTAGAATTCTGACCCTCAAAGACCTGTTAGTCTGCCTTTAAAATGTCCACCTCCACTCCATTTATTATCCTAAATTAGATGCACCTGTTTGAGGTCGTTAGCTGCATAAAGACACCTGTCCACCCCAATCAGTAAGAATCCAACTACTAACATGGCCAAGACCAAAGAGCTGTCCAAAGACACTAGAGACAAAATTGTACACCTCCACAAGGCTGGAAAGGGCCTTTTTCTGCACATGGGACAGGGCGACTAAACTGTATTAAGGAGAGGATGACCGGGGCCATGTATTGCGAGATTTTGGGGAACAACCTCCTTCCCTCAGTTAGAGCATTGAAGATGGGTCGAGGCTGGGTCTTCAAACATGACAATGACCCGAAGCACACAGCCAGGATAACCAAGGAGTGGCTCTGTAAGAAGCATATCAAGGTTCTGGCGTGGCCTAGCCAGTCTCCAGACCTAAACCAAATAGAGAATCTTTGGAGGGAGCTCAAACTCCATGTTTCTCAGCGACAGGCCAGAAACCTGACTGATCTAGAGAAGATCTGTGTGGAGGAGTAGGCCAAAATCCCTCCTGCAGTGTGTGCAAACCTGGTGAAAAACTACAGGAAACATTTGACCTCTGTAATTGCAAACAAAGGCTCCTGTACCAAATATTTACATTGATTTTCTCAGGTGTTCAAATACTTATTTGCAGCTGTATCATACAAATAAATAGTAAAAAAAAATCATACATTGTGATTTCTGGATTTTTTTTTTAGATTATGTCTCTCACAGTGGACATGCACCTTCGATGGCAATTTCAGACCCCTCCATGATTTCTAAGTGGGAGAACTTGCAAAATAGCAGGGTGTTCAAATACTTATTTTCCTCACTGTAAGTAACCCAGGCAACGACTATGGCGGGAGGGTATGATGTCATCAATAAGTCATCAATAACTCGATAGCATGACAGTCCAACTAACCAACACATTACAATTATGACCAGATTAGAGGATTATAGCGATCACCAAAGAGGAACCAAACATATATCAGGAGTTTATTATCTTACTCTCGGACACACTCTGGGAGCTGAGGCTTGACACAGACAGCGAGGAGGTTTAGACGCTCCAGGCTTATGTGGGAATGAACGGGTCTTTATCATCGCTGAAGTGAACGACTATACGATCGCAAATAGACAAGCAAGCGAACATGACACGAGCATATTCAAGCTAAAGCCAGTATATATTAGTTCTGTGAAACTAAACAAAGTCAATGTCACTGGCCTATGGAGAAGAAATAAAGCAACGCTCGCTCCTTGAGTTCTCCCCAGTGCTGGAAAGCTGATCGTAAGCCTTCTTTTGTTCCACATCTTCCACATGTGTTTTTTATCTGCTATCTCTCTCTTTCTGTCGCTCGGCTAATGTCCGTCCTGTGTCGTGTCTTTTGAATAATGACGTTGTAGTAAAGCTGGTTTGTGTGGGAAGAAGGAGGCGGGAACCGGCGGACATTCAAAATGTTTAATCAAAATAAAGACAAAATAAAATGGCGGCCGCGGGACCTGGGGGTAAGAACAGCGAGGTGAGAGAACGGAGCGGGGAGCATGAGGAGCGACAGAGACGAGAGAGTGGAGAGAGGAGAAAAAAAAAAAAAAAATTCTGGTCCGGTTCCCAGACACACTGCCGCTCGGTCCTCAGCCAGCCGAGAGGCTCTTCCTCACGGTGCCATGCGGTGGTACTGGACGCTCGGTGGATGGCTCGAGACTCCTCCGCCCCCCTGGCGGCCGGCGGTGGCTCCTCCTTCTGAGGGCAGCCGGAAGCGAGTCCCCGTCCCGCGCTCCCTGCTCCTCCCCAACCTGGCGGACGGCAGCAGGCTTCGGCTCCTCCCCAACATGGCGGACGGCAGCAGGCTTCGGCTCCGGGCAAGCGCTGGGGACTCCTTCGCCCCCTCGCGTACGGCAGCCACCCCACCTCTACCCAGGGGCACGGCAGCGAGCTCTCCGTCCCACCGACCTTCAT
Organism: Romanogobio albipinnatus; assembly: GCA_023566225.1. Taxonomy (NCBI): domain Eukaryota; kingdom Metazoa; phylum Chordata; class Actinopteri; order Cypriniformes; family Gobionidae; genus Romanogobio; species Romanogobio albipinnatus. The sequence continues at coordinate 52,500,901 of CM042243.1, forward strand.
CCGCTCCAGCACCACCGCTTCGGGCAGCCGCTCGCGGACTTCTCTCCTCCGCGCTGCCCGAACTCCGCAGCACCGCGATCCCCCTCAGCTGCGAGGGCTCTTCGATAGCGTGTCCCTCCTTCCTCCCGGGCTTTGGCACCACTGTAGTAAAGGTGGTTTGTGTGGGAAGAAGGAGGCGGGAACCGGCGGACATTCAAAATGTTTAATCAAAATAAAGACAAAATAAAATGGCGGCGGCAGCCCCTCGCGGTCGACTGCCGCCTACATACAAACACAAATAAACACAAAATGAAAATAAAAATCTGCAGCCCCTCACGGACGACTGCAGCGAACACAAAATAAAACATAAATAATACACAACACAAAATCCAGGCCTGGTCCTCTCTCGTCCCTCAATGTCGTCGCTCCTCCTTTATACTCCCTCACTCCTCCGCGAGGGCGAGATCGCTGCGGCTCGCAGCTGGCGCTCATCCTCTCTGATGAGTGCCGCCTCGTCCCGCCCTCACGGTCCCTCGACCTCGCTGCTCGCCACAGACGTGCTCTGAGCGCTCTCTTCTCCCCGTCATTAGTAGACACGCCCCTTACTGCCGATTGGCTACGAGTTTGTTTTGGTACTCGGCCCGAGACACTTTTCTAAAGCAGTTTTCAAATATCACTTACCCAACCTTTAATCTTATGATCAATATATGCTTAAAGGTGCAGTGTGTAAATTTTAGCGGCATCTAGTGGTGAGGTTGTGAATTGCAACTGCTCATTGCACCCTTTGGAAGCACATAGAGAAGCTACGGTGGCTGGCACAGGACAAAGATGTGGTCGTCTGAGACAGCAGAGAGTAGCTAGCGCTCTGTAGAGAAGTTTGTCCCTTTAGGGCCACTGTAGAAACACGACGGCGACTTCACTGTAAGGGACCCGCGGTGTGTGTAGATGGAAACGGCTCATTCTAAGGTAATAAAAACATAACGGTTCATTATGTGAGGTCTTTATACACCACTGGAAACATAGTTATGGATATTATACTGCATTTCTGTCAACAGATCCTCATAAGTTTTTCTGTAGTTTTGTTTAATGTTTTGAAAGAGTAGCCTAATAAACACTTTTTTCACATTGTGTGTGTGTATTTAGTTTTGAACTGGGATAACAATTTGAGTTGTTATGGTGTTATATTTTGCCATCCGATACAATATTTGATAGAAATGTTTAATTTATAAAGAAAAAAAACATGTTCTTAACTTCAAATCTACTTTATTTACTTATTTCAAGGCAGCATTACTACACCTATATAGTGTGAAAATAATATAAATAGTAAACTGTAAGTATGACGTAAAGTTCTCAAAATAAGAGTACACCTCAAAATGTACAGAATAAACTAGTTGTGCACTCAAAGTACACTTACAGTGAAGTACACTTAAAAGTATGCTCTTCTAAACTAAAAAGTAGGCAATTTAGACCTAAGAAGTCTTGAAATAGTATGCTTACAAATATAATACTCATACACTGATATTTTAGCTACATAAAGTATACTTGGAAGATAGGCCTATACTAGAACTCAAGTGGAGTTATGATCTTGAAGTACACTTGTGTTTTGTAAGGGTCATGTTTCTGTTGCTGTTCCAGACCTGCTATGTTAAAGCCAACTAATGAGATTAGAGCTGTACGCAGAGTCTGTGAATGACCGGTGGACGTGTGTGTGAGGCTGAAACTAGAGCCGAGTGTGTGTGGGAAAGATATAACCGGCTGTGTGTGAGAGAGAGAGAGAGAGAGAGAGAGAGAGAGAGACAGAAAGAGAGGGAGGAAGTGTGGAGGAAAATAATCCTGGTTTAAGACTGTATCTCTGAGACAAGTCTAAACTAAACCCTGCCAGACTGAGCAACCTGAGTCAAATACATCTGTCCAAAATACACACACATCATACGAGTTTGTGCCAAACCACCAGTCAGTCAGACATTGTGTGTATGTGTATGTGTGTGTGTGTGTGTGTGTGTGTGTGTGTACGTGTGAGCGAATGTGTGTGTGTGTGTGTGAGACTGTCTCTCTCTCTGTTTGTGTGTGCGTGTCTCTCTCTCTCTGTGTGTGTGTGTGTGTGTGTGTGTGTGTGTGTGTGTGTGTGTGTCGGTCTCTCTTTCGCTGTGTGAGTCTGTCTCTGTCTCTCTCTCATGCATTCTGACTTATTTATCGTGTGATTTAACGCATAATCAGTCAAAGTCTGCATATTTATGCGGGGCCGCATTATTTCAAATACGCCGCACTTTCGCCGCATAAATTGCCTATTTCCGCGTGCAAAATATGCGGGCTAACATGATTTCATAATCCCTGCATTTTCGTTGCAAAAAAGTCATATACATTAGCAGAAAGTTGAAAAATGTGTGTTTACTTCACACAAGAGCCGCCATTTCCGCATATTGCCATGGGAACGTTTTGAAGTGACGTAACCCGATGCGAACGTCATCGAAAAGCTGCAAACCCCCCTGGAGAAACCATAGATATCGGTGAAACCATGATGAAGCACAAACTCCCATTTGCCAACAAAAATAACAGCAAAAGAGCAAAGCAGTTTCCCGGTGTGCTGACCGATTTCAAAACACAGCATCATGAAGCTTCGAAGCGTTATGAATCAGTGAGTCGATTCAGCGGTTCGGATCGCCAAAGTCTCGTATTTCAGCAGTTTGACACGCGATCCGAATCATGAATCGACTCACTGATTCATAATATCATGATGCTGTGTTTTGAAATCGGTCATCACTATATAAGTCGTTATTTAGAGACGAACGGAGGTCTTACGGGTGTCCAACAACATGAGGGGACGTCATTGATGACAGAATTTAAATGAACATACTTTGGATGAACTAACCCTTTAAGAGATTGCACTTTGTGCATTGGAAGCACTCATATGTCTGTTTTGTAAAGGTACCTCTGTAAGCCTCTCTCTCTCTCTCTCTCTCGGCTGTGTGAGCAGTGCATTTCAGCAGCACAGTGTGATCTGAGCGCTGGGCTCTTCTCCAGGAAAATAACAACACACACTCTCTATCTATCTAAACATTCAAATGAGTAGCGTATCAGCGATTTGAATAAGGGAAAATACTGTGGTTTGGAATATGGATCCAGCATTGTTCTTGGAATCATTTGAAGGGATTATTGGGACAGCCTTCATCGTGTCGCAGACGCATTCGGCCTTTAGAGGAGCTCATGCCATCCTTGAAGCCTTCTCTTGACCGCTCCATGAGTCGTACCACAGCGTGTGCATTTGAGACTAAACAGATCTACACAAACTGTTGCTTATTTGTTTCTTCAGGTTTTGGGGTAAAATATGACCTGGACAGGTTGATGTGATATAAAACTGCGCACACACACACACTCTCACACACTCTCACACACTCTCACACACTCTCACACACTCTCACACACTCTCTCACACACTCTCTCTCACACTCACTCTCACACTCACTCTCACACTCACTCTCACACTCACTCTCACACTCACTCTCACACTCACTCTCACACTCACTCTCACACTCACTCTCACACTCACTCTCACACTCACTCTCACACTCACTCTCACACTCACTCTCACTCTCACACTCACTCT
>CM042243.1:52506983-52549483 GCA_023566225.1 Romanogobio albipinnatus
CTCACACTCACACACACCCTCTCACACTCTCACACTCTCACACACACTCACACACACTCTCTCACACACACACACACACACACACACACACACACACACACACACACACACACACACACACACATTTCCAAAGGAGACCTGAGGTCTGATAACAGTGAACTGAACTACACCAAACCACAGTCAAATGCACAACACTAACCGCCAATCAATGACACGCTACTGATCTAAACACAGTACAGTACAAACACACTCACACTCTCTTTCTCACACTCACACTCTCTCTCACACTCACTCACACATTCACACACTCACAGACTCACACACTCACAGACTCACTCTCACACACACACACACACTACTGATCTAAACACAGTACAGTACAAACACACTCACACTCTCTCTCACACTCACTCACACATTCACACACTCACAGACTCACACACTCACAGACTCACTCTCACACTCTCACACTCTCACACTCTCACACACACACACACACACACACACACACACTACTGATCTAAACACAGTACAGTAAAACTCACACACGCACACACACTACTGATCTAAACACAGTACAGTAAAACTCACACACACACACACACACGCGTGTGCGTGTGCGTGTGTGTGTGTGTGTGTGCAGCTGTAATATGATCTGTATGAGTGTTTATGAGGAAGGAAGTGCCATGGTGGAGGTCAGTCACTCTGAACAATGAGCTCTAACGCTGGCAGAGGGAAGTCAGTGGGAACCAGGATGACCAGTCCCTGGTCTCCATCTCCTGCCTGATCCCACAATCACCAACAGCATCACACAGACAATAGAGCCGTAACGCTTCGCTCCTCAGATGTCATAAACACATGCTGTGGGACAAACAGTCGAGGTCATCAATGTCAAACACTTCACGCTACGTCCACACACACACACACACACACACACACACACACACGTGTAAAACATAATAACAGCTCACCGAGACGATACAGAGAGACCAGACGTAATTAAGTTCTCAAGCTATTCTTCTGGCCAGATCATTTCATTAGCAGAATATCCCAGCACTTCCTGCTGCGTTCAGGTCGCCCTCAATCGCCTTTCCATTTACGTCCTGAGACGCAACGGCCCTCATGTTTTGCCGCACAAGGACAACAATGGCGAGTTCATTTTCTGTCATCTTTGCAGGGATTTAATATGAAGATTGTACTAAATACTAACACTGTGAACGTGAACGGCACACTTACATTTCTTTTTAGGAGCAGCTTCTGATCAATGACTGAAATGAACCTTCATTACAGGGCAATATTTGACTACGTAAATTGATTTCCAGGGGCTTTTTTTAACCTCTGTAAAGTCATCTGGGTACTTTCCACCTACTCTTTTATGAGTACAGTGAACACTTCTTTTGTCACATACTGTTGTTTGCCCACTATATTGTAGGTATCTAATTTCATAAACGTTTAAACTGATATTTTGCAACCGACTAGTCCACTAAGAACAATAAAATCTCATCCTGAATGCTGCTAAAATATGTCATAGTCATGCGACGTGCTTGCCTTGCATTATGATCATTGAATATTAAACTTAGGCCTTCACTTGAGCAACATTAGCCATTATAGACATATTTATTCGAGTCAATAGGACCAATAAGTCCACGCTAATAGCCTATTATAACAGATTTCCTTAGTCGGCATGTTAAGGTATTGTTGCTCATTACCATGACAGGCGGCAAAATCGCAAGAAAAGTCTGACATGTACTGACAGCTATATATTATTTACTCATAGGTATTCTCTTCGTTAGGATGTTGATATAGCAACTGTCAAGTGTTTCATTCATAATGTTTCTCCTTTAATCCGATATAACATTTCATACTGTGTTGTCCCTCTTAACCGGTAGTATAACAAGCCCAAACAAGCTTAATTGTTATACTAGTTTGACGACGGAAAGTTTTTGTATAGGCTTTAAAATAGTTGAATAGTCTCACACACTCAGACTATATTGGAGACACACTGCTGTGTGTGTTTGCTCAAAGATGCGCAGCGGCTCAGCTGAGACTTTGGTTGGAATTATTTTAGGTTGACGAAATAGAGCAAAATCAGACAATGTTGTGCCTAAAGGCCTGTACACACCGGGACGAATATCTCGCGCGCTTATCGCCAGTGTTTTTCGTGACGTTTTTCGGCGCGTCTTGAGTGTTCACACCCAAGCAATTTCCACTGGCGATGCGCCGAGTGAACGTGCAAATTCAGTAGATGTCGGTACACAAGGTACACAAGGTGGTGCTGCGGCACTTTACACTCGCTTGTCACACAGAAGAAGAAGAGAGACAGTATTTACGTGCTTGCCAAAACCAGATATACACTCACCTAAAGGATTATTAGGAACACATGTTCAATTTCTCATTAATGCAATTATCTAATCAACCAATCACATGGCAGTTGCTTCAATGCATTTAGGGGTGTGTTCCTGGTCAAGACAATCTCCTGAACTCCAAACTGAATGTCAGAATGGGAAAGAAAGGTGATTTAAGCAATTTTGAGCGTGGCATGGTTGTTGGTGCCAGACGGGCCGGTCTGAGTATTTCACAATCTGCTCAGTTACTGGGATTTTCATGCACAACCATTTCTAGGGTTTACAAAGAATGGTGTGAAAAGGGAAACACATCCAGTATGCGGCAGTCCTGTGGGCGAAAATGCCTTGTTGATGCTAGAGGTCAGAGGAGAATGGGCCGACTGATTCAAGCTGATAGAAGAGCAACTTTGACTGAAATAACCACTAGTTACAACCGAGGTATGCAGCAAAGCATTTGTGAAGCCACAACACGCACAACCTTGAGGCGGATGGGCTACAACAGCAGAAGACCCCACCGGGTACCACTCATCTCCACTACAAATAGGAAAAAGAGGCTACAATTTGCCCAAGCACACCAAAATTGGACATTTGAAGACTGGAAAAATGTTGCCTGGTCTGATGAGTCTCGATTTCTGTTGAGACATTCAGATGGTAGAGTCAGAATTTGGCGTAAACAGAATGAGAACATGGATCCATCATGCCTTGTTACCACTGTGCAGGCTGGTGGTGGTGGTGTAATGGTGTGGGGGATGTTTTCTTGGCACACTTTAGGCCCCTTAGTGCCAATTGGGCATCGTTTAAATGACCATGTCCATCCCTTTATGACCACCATGTACCCATCCTCTGATGGCTACTTCCAGCAGGATAATGCACCATGTCACAAAGCTCCAATCGTTTCAAATTGGTTTCTTGAACATGACAATGAGTTCACTGTACTAAAATGGCCCCCACAGTCACCAGATCTCAACCCAATAGAGCATCTTTGGGATGTGGTGTAACGGGAGCTTCGTGCCCTGGATGTGCATCCCACAAATCTCCATCAACTGCAAGATACTATCCTATCAATATGGGCCAACATTTCTAAAGAATGCTTTCAGCACCTTGTTGAATCAATGCCACGTAGAATTAAGGCAGTTCTGAAGGCGAAACTGTGTCAAACACAGTATTAGTATGGTGTTCCTAATAATCCTTTAGGTGAGTGTATTATGTCTATGGCCAAAACCATTCACACACACTTTTTGCTAACTGGCAAGCAGCATTAGCAGCTCATCTTCTTCTTTGTCTACTTACTACTTCTTCGTCGTATCAATGTGTGCTCGACAAGACCGTTTTGTGCTTGAGCGCCACCAAGTGGTGTTTTACTGTCAATTCAGCAGCTCCAGGCACGTGAACAAAAGCGGCGATCTCATTGGTCGGCCAGTTTTTAACGCGCCGCATCAAAATAAAAAAACGAACCCGAGGCTTTTTTTTTTTAAATGACGCTTTTACGTCTGCTGTTTTTCATGTCGGTGTGCACACTCACATTGGCGCCCTTTGTTTAGTCACGAGGCGTTAAACGTCGGCGATAAACGCGCGCGAAAATCGTTCCGGTGTGAACAGGCCTTAAGGGTGCTTCACACCTGAGCGTTTGTTTCGGGACCTGGTGCGTTTTCTCCATTGGTTTGGTTCGTTTAGGCATATGTGAACACGGCGATCGCGCTCGGATCCACACCAAAACAATCGCTCCGAAACCGCCTGAACGAGTGGATCTCGGCCCGATTGCAAACAAACTGTGGGATGGTTCACTTAAGGGGTGAAAGCAATCCGACCTAACTGACCAATGAATCAATCAAGTGGTATTATAATTCATAACGGCAAATGTGCTATAATAGCAGTAGTGTCTGATTCTGTGAGTGAGCACATTAGTTATCACAGTTGAAAACCAAAAGAGCACCTCCTCATCTTAAAATGTTGTGTGAACAGGGACACATCACAATGGGTGCATTTCGTTTTGTGATTTCAAAGGAATGAATAGAATAGACTCCGCAACAGCAATCGATTGAAGCGCTCGTCTGCACGAGCTATCGCTACTGAAAACAGCGCCACGAGCTCTGCATGATTTCACAAACGCACTCCAGCGCCAGATCGCCTCTTATGTAACTAATCAACTAACGTTAGAGATGCTTAATTTGTATTACATACAACAACTCAAGACGCAAGAAAAGCCGCTATCTGCCGCCATCCCAGCTGCTGATACTTCGGTAATTGCACATTGACGTGGACAAAAACGCAGAAGTACAAATCAAAACCAACACGTAACTAACGGCGTAGAGGATACGGCGTAGGTCCGACGCAGAAGTATACAGGTGCTGGTCATATAATTAGAATATCATCAAAAAGACAACTAAGGAAAATCCCAAATTCAGTATATCAGAAAATTAGAATATTACTTAAGACCAATATAAAGAAAGGATTTTTAGAAATCTTGGCCAACTGAAAAGTATGAACATGAAAAGTGTGAGCATGTCCAGCACTCAATACTTAGTTGGGGCTCCTTTTGCCTGAATTACTGCAGCAATGCGGCGTGGCATGGAGTCGATCAGTCTGTGGCTCTGCTCAGGTGTTATGAGAGCCCAGGTTGCTCTGATAGTGGTCTTCAGCTCTTCTGCATATCGCATCTTCCTCTTCACAATACCCCATAGATTTTCAATGGGGTTAAGGTCAGGCGAGTTTGCAGGCCAATTAAGAAAAGGGATACCATGGTCCTTAAAGCAGGTACTGGTTGCTTTTTGCAATGTGTGCAGGTGCCAAGTCCTGTTGGAAAATGAAATCTGCATCTCCATAAAGTTGGTCAGCAGCAGGAAGCATGAAGTGCTCTAAAACTTCCTGGTATACGGCTGCATTGAGCTTGGACCTCAGAAAACACAGTGGACCAACACCAGCAGATGACATGGCACCCCAAACCATCACTGACTGTGGAAACTTTAGACTGGACTTCAAGCAATGTGGATTGTGTGCCTCTCCTCTCTTCCTCCAGACTCTGGGACCCTGACTTGTTAATTTCAGTTTATTGTGGAATATGTGACAATTGGATCCAGTCGGGTCAGTGTCTTCCCGCCAGGTTCGGTTCCAGCTTTTAAATAATAGACTGGTCCAGGTCGGTTTCCGGGTACTATATTTTTGGCATTTCTCGGATCTGCACGGTCCGGGTCCAGTTTTTGAAATAATAGACGGGTCCAGGTCGGTTCCGTTTAGCACATTACAGGTCTCGTTGGGTTCGGGTACGGATTTTTGGACCCGTGAAGACCTCTACTGCATGGGCCAAATTCATTGCAACACCCGATATCTCATTCATCTCTGTACACGTTCACTTAAGACATATCCGACTGCTCTCATTAGAGTGCAATTTCATATCGTGTCCAACTTACCCAGTCGACTAAAAATACTGACGTCGACTAATTAACAGCATTGACACAGTCGATTGTATCGACCAATCGTGAGAGGCCTAATTCATAGATATCTGTATAAAAGATGTCACATGACTGAAAGTGTCATCGTTTTCGATTACATCTAGCCTACTTTCACAGTCCACACTTAAATGTGAAAATAGCTATTGGAGAGCGTCTTCAAAAATCTCAGTTTACACAGGACAAAAACAAAGTCTCAGTGTGGAAGGAAGGCCAAAACATTAAGAAAAGGATGCATCTTTAAATGCATCTGTATTAGTGTAGACGTCGCCTCAGTTACATACAAACGCTGTAATGCAAGCAGAAATACAGCCATTACATCATTAAGCACAGGCTGATAAAGCACACATTTGTGTGTTGGTGATGTCATCATGCAGGTGTGTGTTTCGGGGGAGCGATGCGTGTAGATTTATAACTGGTTCGAAGACGAAGCAAAACATGGATGACTTCAGCAGACTCAAAATGCTGATTAAAACACCATTTATAATAACATGATACATTTGATGTGCCAACACAGAACTTGTGATACACAGAGTTCATCTTGGGGGCAATATGTTTATCAGGTCTGCTTATGAAATTAGGCTTATATACTCACCTAAAGGATTATTAGGAGCACCATACTAATACTGTGTTTGACCCCCTTTCGCCTTCAGAACTGCCTTAATTCTACGTGGCATTGATTCAACAAGGTGCTAAAAGCATTCTTTAGAAATGTTGGCCGATATTGATAGGATAGCATCTTGCAGTTGATGGAGATTTGTGGGATGCACATCCAGGGCACGAAGCTCCCGTTCCACCACATCCCAAAGATGCTCTATTGGGTTGAGATCTGGGGACTGTGGGGGCCATTTTAGTACAGTGAACTCATTGTCATGTTCAAGAAACCAGTTTGAAATGATTCGAGCTTTGTGACATGGTGCATTATCCTGCTGGAAGTAGCCATCAGAGGATGGGTACATGGTGGTCATAAAGGGATGGACATGGTCAGAAACAATGCTCAGGTACACTCTAAAAAAAAAAAGGTTCTATATGGCACCAAAAAAGGTTCTTGGCTCGTAATCATAGGGGAACCTTTTTTAGTGCTATATAGCACCAATTTTGGTGCTTCAGTGGTTCTTCAGCGGTTCTTCAGAGGTTCTTCACCGGTTCTTTGACTAAGGTGCTATATAGCACCTCTGAAGAACCGCTGAAGAACCACTGAAGCACCAAAATTGGTGCTATATAGCACTAAAAAAGGTTCCCCTATGATTACGAGCCAAGAACCTTTTTTGGTGCCATATAGAACCTTTTTTTTTTAGAGTGTAGGCTGTGGCATTAAACGATGCCCAATTGGCACTAAGGAGCCTAAAGTGTGCCAAGAAAACATCCCCCACACCATTACACCACCACCACCAGCCTGCATAGTGGTAATAAGGCATGATGGATCCATGTTCTCGTTCTGTTTACGCCAAATTCTGACTCTACCATCTGAATGTCTCAACAGAAATCGAGACTCATCATTTTTCCAGTCTTCAACTGTCCAATTTTGGTGAGCTCGTGCAAATTGTAGCCTCTTTTTCCTATTTGTAGTGGAGATGAGTGGTACCCGGTGGGGTCTTCTGCTGTTGTAGCCCATCCGCCTCAAGGTTGTGCGTGTTGTGGCTTCACAAATGCTTTGCTGCATACCTCGGTTGTAACGAGTGGTTATTTCAGTCAAAGTTGCTCTTCTATCAGCTTGAATCAGTCGGCCCATTCTCCTCGGACCTCTAGCATCAACAAGGCATTTTGGCCCACAGGACTGCCACATACTGGATGTTTTTCCCTTTTCACACCATTCTTTGTAAACCCTAGAAATGGTTGTTCGTGAAAATCCCAGTAACTGAGCAGATTGTGAAATACTCAGACCGGCCCGTCTGGCACCAACAACCATGCCACGCTCAAAATTGCTTAAATCACCTTTCTTTCCCATTCTGACATTCAGTTTGGAGTTCAGGAGATTGTCTTGACCAGGACCACACCCCTAAATGCATTGAAGCAACTGCCATGTGATTGGTTGATTAGATAATTGCATTAATGAGAAATTGAACAGGTGTTCCTAATAATCCTTTAGGTGAGTGTATATAAACTGCTGGTGAATGTTGGGGGTAAACATAACCCTTCGAGAAACTGTGCGCTTTTGTTTTCCAGTGCCACTAAGAGTGCCTAATGCCTACCTGAACAAAGTCCAAGATTAGTCCAAAGCATTTATAAAAATCCAGCCAGATGACTCTCACACACAGTCAGAAGATGGGATTATAGTGCACAGCCCTGAAATACAGCAGGAGTTTTATTAGTAGTAGTGTTCGTTAAATTCAGCAGCACGACTTGCAGCACAGCACAGAGACTGCACATATTAACACCACTAATGATTTGTTGACGGTTCTGGACTTTTATCAACACAAAGGCCCGGTTTCACAGAGAGTGTTTAGACTAAGCCAGGATTAGGCCTTAGTTCAATTAGGACATTTAAGTAGCTTTTATAAATGTGCCCTAGAAAAAAAAAAAAAATTCTGGTGTGCATCTTGAGACAAAACAATGGAGTTGCTTTCAGTTAAAACAGCTCAAACATGCATTTTAGTGACTTTACTGAAACCGCGGGTAAGTCTTCTTGATTTAAGAGCAGCTTTTCACACTATTTCACACCGTATTTTATTGGAGAGGTTGATTCTGCTTTGGTGGAATTAATGGGGAATAAAAATAAGGAGTGGGTGGATTTTATCATTGTTGGATTGTGTTCACCAACACACATGTATGTCCAAACTATTGTCGTCGTACTCGAGACGGGTCTTAAGAATATTTTTTGACGTTCTTGGTGTTCTTGTTTTAGTCTCGACCACATTTGTACTCGGTCTTGTCTTGGTCTCAGACTAAGAGGACTCAGGATTTTGTTTCAAGACCGGTCAAGTAAAAGTGGATTTAGCATAAAAGGCGCCCTTTAAAACATTTTTTTAAAATAGCTTTTGTGAATTTTTCTTCATTTATTATTTATGCATCTCATTATTTGTAAGGTGTAAGGCACCCATAAATAAAATGAATTATCATCATTATTATAGAGTGCAATAGTCGGGTTCAGGAAGTACAAATCCCAATATTTTTTTCCATAGGGGATATGATTTTTACGAGGTTGATGATCAATGGAATATGCTTTTGCTGAGCCATATTTAAAGACTTGACTTGATTCTTTGGACTTGATCCAAAAGCGACCTAGCAACACCCTGGCAACCACCCACAACACCCTCGCATTGTGGCAGCGAGTCAGGCACACACCACTTCAGAAAATGTAAAAGTCCTGTTTCATGTTTTCATGATATGAAACACAAAACTCATATCTACTTGGAGACATGAGAGATGAGGATTTCATAATCAATCCCACTGTCCGCCCCACAGTCCAGAGCACCAAACCGAACACCTGAAATGCAAAATGAATAGAGTTTACACGCCTAAACGCATATCTGTGGGTCCGACACACAATACATTTGTGTTCAGAGGCCTGTCAGAGCACAAACCATGCAAATGTGACACAATCTAGCCTTTATTCTGTAAACACAGAGTCTCACTTCATTTGTATGTACATGTATAATGCAGGAATGTATGCGTGTGTGAACACACATTTTTGGCCCACCATACGCTTCATTGAGAGTTCTGGTCTTCAGAGCATTCTGGGATTAGACTCTCCTAGCCTGTGCTCTGCACACTGTATACACTGGTATAATATTTATATGGAACGATAAACATTTCTATGCCACGTTGTTGTCACGTGACCTCAAGGCATAGGATGTATAATTCAGCCAATAGAGTCCAGTCAGCATCATGGAAACAAAAGCCAAATTTTGCAGAAATGTTGGATTATTGTCTCTATCATGGTTACAGTCACATGATGTTGCAATATTGTGTTGTCATGAGAGTGTATCCTCTGATTTCTGAGCACACACACATAGCTCAGCCTGTGACACTGAACTGAGCTCGTGTTTATTGCACTTAATGCTCAAATACACACTAAGTCAATGCCTGCTGTGCCAAGCGTTCACATAAACACAATTGGCCACTTGTATATCTGTTCTGTTGTATTTATTTGTCCTTTTATTTTGTTTATTTGTTCTTTATTACTGTTTATTTGTATTCAATACGCTTGATAACTCAGTTTGGCCTGCATTAGTTTTGGTTACACTTTATTTTAAGGTGTCATTGTTACGGTGCAATTATAGATTTACTGAGTAATGATAATTAACTACTACATGCACTTACTGTAGAGTTTTACACAGAATTGGTGGCTAATTATTACCTTTGCCTGATGTTATTTGTACATGTTGTGTTCATCTGCACTGGGGTGAACATTATAAGCTTACGTTTCAAATCTCATACGAAACCACCAACTTATAAACCAAAGTTATGTTTTCTCATGAGATCATTGTGCTCTGCTGCACGTTATCCCCGTATTCTATGTGTACAGTATGCATACTTCATAAACAGTAGGTAGTGTGCTATTCTCCACATAGCCTTAAAGTCCCACATAAAATCAAAATTTGAAGTTTTTTGTCTTTAGTATGAATATGTTAGTGTACCTGTTATCTATAAGCTAGTGTGCTCCAAACAAATGACAGATATAAGCGTTCAAAACTCACAGTCTCTCTATTCCGCCAATAAGGATCAATGATTTTAATGACATCCCTCTTAGTTAAGACTATACATGTGAATGTGCTAGTAATGTTGAAATTAATGTATTTTCAGTGCAGATTTAGAGATGAAGGCATTTTTAGTTCATCATATTTTTGTCAGGCATGGTTACTGGTTGAATTTAGATATTTTGTACCAAAGCAACTTAAAGGGCAAAACAGCAAACAACAAAATGAGATCAATTTTGTGAAGGATTACCTATGTTTGCTTTAACAATATGAACAGACATGTTTTGTCCATATGAGAACATATTATATTTTGTTAAATTAAGAACAAATGCTATCTACACTCATTTCTTTAGTCTGGCAATAAACATAAATTATTGTTTTTAGCTATATAATTGTCCGGACCTCAGCCGGTGAGGAGGGTTCATTTACTGGACCTCAAGCAATTTTAGTTGAAGACCCCTTATATAGGGGATAGGGAACAGTCAGACAGTGCACTATATAGGGGATAGGGAACAGTCAGCCAGTGCACTATATAGGGGATAGGGAACAGTCAGACAGTGCACTATATAGGGGATTGCAGTGCACACAGAGCGGATCATGTGATCGAGTCGGTCCAGAGACACGACAGCACAGAGCGGATCATGTGATCGAGTCGGTCCAGAGTCACGACAGCACAGAGCGGATCATGTGATCGAGTCGGTCCAGAGTCACGACAGCACAGAGCGGATCATGTGATCGAGTCGGTCCAGAGTCACGACAGCACAGAGCGGATCATGTGATCGAGTCGGTCCAGAGTCACGACAGCACAGAGCGGATCATGTGATCGAGTCGGTCCAGAGACACGACAGCACAGAGCCGATCATGTGATCGAGTCGTCCAGAGTCACGACAGCACAGAGCGGATCATGTGATCGAGTCGTCCAGAGTCACGACAGCACAGAGCGGATCATGTGATCGAGTCGTCCAGAGTCTGCAACATCTGCAAAGTTACAACGTTCAAAGTTTAAAGCAAAGGGAGATATTTGCTTTTAAAGAAATCAGTTTCTAAGGACTACAGCAAACGGCCAGTAGGGACTACAGACATTCCTACAGGGTCTCTGACATCACCAGCCCCAATATTTACATAAACCCCTCCTCCGAGAATATTAAATAAGGGGGGCGAGGCCATTTTGTATCGCCGCAGGGAAGCGTTGTTGTGGTATAGTTAGTAGGCTGGAGTGTTGTTGCCACAATGCAGACGAAACGCTGTTATTTTCATCCGGATTGCAGGTCCACTTTGTTCAGCCTTCCTAGGGACGGGGGAGCGTTGCAGTGCGTTTAACATACAACCTGTTATATGCATGTGTGTGTGAGACAGAGGGGAACAGGTGGCATTTGCAGCAGATATATGCTGCCCATCATAAATCAAAGCACGAGACAGACAGGGGTCGGAGGAGAAGACCGGAAAATGTGACATAATGGACAATATTCGTCTGTATTTGCAATACACGAGCCGCGGTTCAGCTGCGCGAGACACACACTGCCAGTGTGAGACGGGCGCGCGCGGCTCCCGCTGCACATTTCACGGAGGAAAGCTTCCACAATCTTCACGAGTTCAATGCAGGATTCGCACAACGGCTTGTCCTGAAAGATGGATTTAAAAACAGAAGCTGTTTACGGGCCACAACCTGTAAGTGTGATTTATTTTTCGTCGATGTGTTTTCCTGTAATAGTTTGTGTTGTTAATTGTACGTTGTAGCAAGGAAGTACACAGATGACAACGCTCATTTGGCTCTGCAAACCAGTTTGTTAAATGCTCATTCATACTTAACGTTATCCCACAAACACCTAACGTTACAAACTTTTTAAAATCTCAACAGTGAACTTGGCATTAGTGTAAATTATTCTTTGATTAGAGCTTTTATGTGTTGTTTATCTACAGGCATGCTAAACATGGTTCTGTGTTTGATTTGGCTACTAGTAAAGCCAATGTTTAGTGTTCGTTCTTGCGACAGATATTTGGCTATAATCGTTCTAAAAATACAAAAGTAACGGAGCCATTCAGTAGCGATCACTATAGATCCGCAGTCTTTACTCTTGAGGACTGAACAGGTTCTGCTCGATCATCTTCACTAAAATGTTCTGGGTCTGATTCGGGCTCAAATTGGTATGGTTTTATTGACGCCATTGTTTCTAATACTACCAAAGCACAGGCTACCGGTAAAGGTAAGGGGCGTGACGTTTCCGACAAACGTGCACTAGGCGGTTAGCGAATCACGACACACTGGGCCAGCTAACCAATCTGAGCCCATTGCGTATTTTTGAGGGACTGGCTTTATACAACCCGGAAACCATCAGACCGTTTTTACAAGGAGGGACAGAGCAGTGTAGAATAAAGGTCAAATATATGAAAAATAATGACATTTTTAAAAAACGAAGCATGAACACGTTACAGTGCACCCCACAAACACAATCAAGCCTTCAAAAGAATGCGTTTAACCACCCCTTTAAAGAGATATGGAGATCAAGAGGAGACTGCGGCTTTAACAAGCTGTGATATAAATGAAATGCTATTGGCTGTTCAATATGCCCCGCCCTGTCTTCCTGTTTCAATGGATATGACGGCAACACATAGAATAATGCTGCGCGTCTCAAGGCACTTCAGTGGGACTTTAAACATCTTGTGAGCTGCTGGTTAAACAACCAAATGTGAGTTTCAATGACTCATTCACACAAGTCTGGACTTAAATCACTTCCTGTTGAAGACGTGTGTTGGGTTGAGAGGGAACACCTGAAATGTGCAAGAATACTTAGTAAGTAAGTAGTCATTTAGCGGAGGCTTTTCTCTAAAGCGACTTACAGCAGAAGGTCAGGAGGTTAAGATTCTTACTCAAGGGCAAACAGTTGAAAGTTCAGGGTTTAAACCAAACATCTTTAATACCAACCCAGATCTTTACACACAGTGTGTGTATCACGTCCACACAAACTGTCCCAGAAATACACTGCCTCTCTCACATCCTCTCCGTAATAATATACAACTAATAAATCACACGAGGAGCGACCGTGTGTGTTTCTGAGTCTCCCTGTCAACAGGTTGGATGAAGTCCATTTCTGTATTCAAATAAAGTGCTAGGAAAGTTGGAACCAACATTCAGGATAATATCACACACACACACACACACACACACACACACACACACACACACACAACAAAGCATTTATTAGTTCTTCCTACTTATTACCAATTAAAGGGATAGTTCACCCCAAAAATGAAAATTAGCCCATGATTTCCTCTCCCTCAAGTCATCCTAGGTGTATATGACATTCTTCTTTCAGACGAAGACAATCAGAGTTATATTAAATGTCCTGCTCTTCTCAGCTTCATAATGGCAGTGAATGGCTGTTTCTGTTTTGAAGTCCATAAAAGTGCATCTATCCATCATAAAAGTGCATCTATCCATCATAAAAGTGCATCTATCCATCATAAAAGAGCATCTGTCCATTATAAAAGAGCATCTGTCCATCATAAAAGAGCATCTGTCCATCATAAAAGAGCATCTATCCATCATAAAAGAGCATCTGTCCATCATAAAAGTGCATCTATCCATCATAAAAGTGCATCTATCCATCATAAAAGAGCATCTGTCCATCATAAAAGAGCATCTATCCATCATAAAAGTGCATCTATCCATCATAAAAGTGCATCTATCCATCATAAAAGAGCATCTATCCATCATAAAAGTGCATCTGTCCATCATAAAAGAGCATCTATCAATCATAAATGTGCATCTATCAATCATAAATGTGCATCTATCCAACTTTATAAAGTAAAATATCTAGCTCCCGCCAGACCGCCCTCCATATTAATTGATGGGTTTCCTACACAAACCCATGGATTCGCTTCAGAAGGCCTTTATTAACCCCCAGAGCCGTGTGGAGCTAGCCTGGATGCCAGCCGAACTTAGCCCCGCCCACAACATTTTTACACGGGCAGTTCGGTCTGGACTTGATCGGTAGAGAAGTAATTATGCCCGAACAGAAACTGTTCGGACCAATGAAATTGTCAGGGCGGGCTTTAGACGATGATGGACAGATGATAAACAGTACCGTAATCATCCACGTCATCAAAGGCGCTTGGGTTAAATTTGTTCTAATCCTAAACGGAGAACTTGTTCGTATATGCGTTCACCTTTACTATTTCTCTCAGAAATGATGATCGTGTTGGTAAGTAAACTCTGTGTATCCTTTTTTTTACAACACCGGCAAAGATCGTTTACAGTCATCTTTTTCTTCTAACGTTAGGCTACTTATTCAAGCGTGCGTGCAGACAGGGTTGCCAAGTTTTTACAACAAAACCCGCCCAATTGTTAACGTTCCTCAAAAACAAGCCCAATAGCTTTCCAGAGGGGGTTCTCCGGGGAAAAAAAAGGCATTTGGGGGGTAAAATATGTGTTATTTTGGCAGGGCTGGCAGCTAAAAATCGCATTCCTGGGTCTGTATATCACATAATCAGGGTCGCTTCAACCCGCGGACATGGCAACACAGTGCAGTTGAGTTCTGTTGACATTTGATAACTAACGTTATGCGTCGCTCCGTTGCTCTGATTGGTTGTAGGTCTATCCAATTGAGGTCTTTCCTGGTTCGGTTGAAACACGCCCCATAATCACAGCCCAACGGAGCAGATCAGACTCATATTCTGACTAGAATTGAGTATGACGACGTCAGGCTAGTGTGGAGCAGTTATATGATGGATATATGCACTTTTTTGGCTGTCATTCACTGCCATTATAAAGCTTGGAAGCATTTTTAAAATAACTCTGAATATATTCGTCTGAAAGAAGAATGTCATACACACCTCAGATGACTTGAGAGTGAGTAAATCATGGGGTCATTTGCATTTTTGGGGTGAACTATCCCTTTAATGGAGAGTTCATGGACTAAGAAAAAATGTAAAACCACATAAACAACCACAGCATTGATGCCTGGTTTTATTCTGAGAGTTCATCTAAAGAGTTAAC
This sequence comes from Romanogobio albipinnatus, assembly GCA_023566225.1. Taxonomy (NCBI): domain Eukaryota; kingdom Metazoa; phylum Chordata; class Actinopteri; order Cypriniformes; family Gobionidae; genus Romanogobio; species Romanogobio albipinnatus. The sequence continues at coordinate 52,522,411 of CM042243.1, forward strand.
TAAAAGTGTTAAATAATTAGCAACTGCTGTCATGCTTTTGACTCTTCTCAGTTAGTTTTTTTGGTTTGTTTTATCCAAAGTTTCACTTATTCCAGGATCAGCCCTTTACAGTTCTCTGGCGTCTCACGTGCGGTTTAGGCTCGAGCCCGCAACCATCTGAAAGCACTTTCAGCGCGTGACCGCTACGCCACAGCACAGACGGGCGATACTCACCACTAGCACCGACGTCCTGACCGCCTCCGACACGCTCTGCCGCAGCTCCGCCGCCGTGCCCGGTTTACTGAGCCCGCGGGTGAATCTACGCGTCTCCACATGAGTCGGGACTGACATCTCGGACTACAAACGTTCATCAATTTCCAGTAGACAGTTAAATAAATAAATTAAAACCATTCAAAGTCCGTCCCGACTACAGGCGCGCACCTTTGCGGGTGCCCGAGATTTAAAAATCCTTCTTAAAAGCGCCCAGCCGTTAACTGTCATGTTCAGATGACCGCGATAGAGCATTTAGTCCGTATTCCCGGAGGTTTAAAGTCTCCTGGAAGTTCTGGCGGTCCAAAAGAAGCACTATCCCGTGCTGTCATGCTCTCGTGTCCGTGTGTTTGTGGGAGGTTTAACACACGCCGTAATCCCGTCGCGTCTCTGAACTCCCTCCCCACTCCACATTCAGCGCGTTTACGAATTCTACTGACGTCGCCTTGCTGCTTAATATTCATGAGCGAAGCCGAACGTTCCCAGAAACGTCATCCCAACCTTATATATTATTCATGACCCTATAGCCTTATTTTGTAAAATAATAATAATAGGCCTAATTATTTCAGAATCTTCGAGGGCCCCTCACACGCCAGGGCCCTGTGTTTACTCTGTCACCCGTCCCTTTCCTACTTACGACGCCCTTAGCTATAGGAACGCGCATGTGTCCGTTAATGCATTAATATTCATGAGCTAAGTGCAGTCACCGCGACTGGTCTTTAATTACATATTAAATACCTCGCAACTTTTACAGGTCAAGGGACATTCAGATCACTTTCACTTCTCAAACGAGTATCTCTGTCAGACTCAGGATCTCAGGGAGTGTGTGTGTGTGTGTGTGTGTGTGTGTGTGTGTGTGTGTGTGTGTGTGTGTGTGTGTGTGTGTGTGTGTGTGTGTGTGTGTGTGTGTGTGAAATCTCATTAGAGCAGGGAATCCTCTCTAGTAAAAGCACCAGCTGCTGAGAGGAACTCTGACTACCTCAGGTCTTATTTATTTGTTTGTTGGTTTGTTTCACCATCATCATCATCACCATCATCATCATCATCATCATCATCAAACTTTAAAAGGTCCAAATTAAAAAACAAACAATACATAAAATAAACTAAATACAACAGCAACACACACACACAGAATGAAAAATAAAGACATAATACAATTAATGGTCTTTTAAAACAGCCTTCAAATAATCAGAACAAAAATATTACATTTTAAAGGTCTCGTTCTTCGTGATCCCACAGTTCAAACTTTAGTTAGTGTGTAATGTTGCTGTTAGAGCATAAATAATACCTGTAAAATTATAAAGCTCAAAGTTCAATGCCAAGCGAGATATTTTATTTAACAGAAGTTCCCTTTCAAAGCCAACAGCGAACGGCCGGCTTGGACTACATCCTGGTACTTCCTTCATTAATGACGTCAGTAGAACAGTAGAACAGACTAACCTCCGCCCACAAGAATACGCGAAAAAGGGGGCGTGGTCTTGTTGCTGTCCCACGTGGAGAAGAGGAAGTGTCACGTGGAGAAGAGGAAGTGCTGCGTTTGAGTGTGTTTGTCGCCATGTCGTCGAGACGCTGTTATTTTCATCCCGGAGTCAAATCACCTTTGTTTGGCTTTCACAGGGACGCTGTAGAGATCATTGAGCGCATACATCTCCCGTTAAGAGGCGTGACCTTTCCGTGTAACGTGCGCTAAGCTGCGGTCAAATCACAACATGGGAACCGCTGGCACCAGTGCCGATCCTGACCTCCCTGGGGCCCTAAGCAAAATTCTGCTAAGGGGCCCTCTAACTGACCCGTGACGCCGTGAGCTATGTAAACCATTTGCCATTGCCACACAGTCACACCTGACACTTCAGTGATCCCAATACAATCCTCCCTCCTTTAAACAAAACAGTCGCAATACAGAATGAGGTTCATACAAACAATATTTATTGAATAGAGTATTTCCTATAGAATATTAAGATAACAAGTGAATATTATTAAGTAAGTGAATATTAACGTAAACATAAATAAGAAGAAAATAATAAATTATAACTCTGAGCTTTGGCTTTTGGGATTAACTTAGGTTCTCTCTACAGCCTGGGCATTTTCGGCATCAGTATGGGCAACACCAGTCTATTTGGACTGTCTGGAAGAAACTGAGAAGAATATCACATTGTTAGTTAAACAGTCATTTACACAATCTTACATGTTACTCGTTACATGTTACAAATGCGTAAACATTTGAATGTTTGAATTCAAATCTTACCATCAAAATATTCCTTTTCTGCACTTTCTTGAGGCTCTTGTAATATTTAACTAGTGAACTAGTTATGCAGATATCAATAATCCCTGTGAGTGATGACATCATTGATATCAAGAATGAACTTTTTTACAAGTTAACATGTAATTCCTGATATCAAAAATAGACATTGGTAGATAAAAATGTAACTAAGTATTACTATTAGCTATTAGCATTAATATTATTAGTATTAGCTATTATTGACTAACTATTAGTAAAAATAATCAAGAATTCACATTGCAAATAGTAAAAAAATGTAATGCTTGATATCAAAAATGCATAAACTGTGAATGAATAAAAGCTAAAATGGCTTGCCATAGCATGTTAAAGTTTTTTTTAATTTTTGTAATACATATGGTGAAGCAATTCTTGATTTATGGTTATTATTAACTGAGGGATGTGCATCCACACATTGACCAGTATGTCCAGCTAATCAACATTTTAAATTCAATATAGCCTATAAATCAAGTCAATCACTGTCAAATTATAAATACATTGCTTTCAATCTTGCATAATTAGTGAAGTGCAGTTGTATAGAGTTTTTAACTACACATTGACTGAGACTAGATAATCAGTGTCTTGTTTTAAAAGTATGTATGTATAATGTGCACTTTTGATGAGGAGTGCCATCATTCACGCCCATATATTGTACAGTCTGTCTGGTCTCCACATACATTTCTGCTTGAAAAATGTGCATTTCATTTCGTGCATATGAATGAACGCATTATAACACACGCGACGCGGTTATCTTTTCCGAGCTGCAGTAAACAAACACCGTTGCACTTTGTCGTTTATCAAAAACAAACGTAATAAATAATTGTATTTTACTCTCACTTTTGTCAGGCACAAAGTGATGCAAGAGATGCACTGCCTGCCTGCCCAGCTAGGTTAGCAAGACCGAAAAAACACAACAGAAATGCACATAAACTTTACTTTGCTGACATCAAACTTAGAGAGAAGACAAGTTTACCTGATTGTTGTTCCCGCAGTTCACTTTCATGGTTTTTTTTCTCCTCTTTTCATGACCAGAAGGATAGTTTCGCTTCATTTTGTCATGGATGTTGTAAACATTAATTGACGGTGACGTGACGCGCTATGACACGAGGAGGAGGCGGGGCCTTGAGTAATTTGCGGGGCCCTACGCAGCTTGCGTAGTGGGCGTATAGGGCTGATCGGCTCTGGCTGGCACAATCAGAACTCTTTACGTATTTCTGAAGGAGGGACTTCATAGAACAAGGAAGTCATCAGCCGTTTTTAGGACAGTGAAAACAGCGGTGTACAGATAAGTAAATTGTGTTAAAAATACTGTGTTTTTTTACACGCGAAACATGAACACATGTTATATTGCACACTGTAAACACAATCAAAGCTTCAAAAAGACACGAAGAACGGGACCTTTAAAGCTGCAGTCCGTAACTTTTGCCGCTCTAGCGGTTAATAAACAGAACTGCGTGCGTCTTGCGGAAGAACACTGCAGCCGGAACTACTTCTCTCTGTTTATGAGTCACGCAGGGACTGTGCTCCTCCGCAGCGCTTCCTACCAGACCGGTCTGAAATAGTCCCAATTTAAACACTTATTATAAGTGTGATTCAGCGTAAGACAAGACACGGTTTGGAAAATTAATTCATGTTGTACATTTTCATCATATATTTTTTGTTAATCTTCAACACAAAAAAAGTTACGGATAGCAGCTTTAATATTTTAATGTGGATCTTAAAATTAAGGCATTCATTCATTTATTTAAAACAATTTGATATAATTGTGATGTATGATTTGTATTTTGTGTGATTATAATGATATTTCTCATTTTCGGAGAGAAAAAAAGAATGGACTGTTTCTGAATGAATCTTCTTGTCTTTATTTATTGCTCTAGATGGACCTAAACTGGAGTCTGTGGGCTTATTATTGGATAGTTCAGTTATGATTATGATCACCTGAAGACCTGCGGCGTTCTTTCTATATAATTATTGAGAACAAGTAAAATTGTCACACCGACAAAGAGCCGAATATCTCATAATAAAATATTTTAGAGTGCAGCAGACCTTTTTCATATTTTTGTACTGACATAAGCAATAATTAGCTGGGAGAGCGCTTTGATTGAATTAATAATTTCACTAAATAGACTTTTGAGTGATAACGGTCTAAAACAGCTTTCAAATAATGAGAAAAATATTAATGTCTTTATTTACTCTCATCTCGGTGCTCCTCTCACTTCCATATAACAAAACTGAATCTTAGTTATTGAAGAATCATCCATAAATACTAAAATATAATCTATTATTGTGTAGTAAGGCATGTGTATGGCATGTCCGAGCTATGATTGGTCGAATGACGTCACTGATGATGTAACGCTGCCCTCTGCTGGCCGCTGTAATGCAGGGTGAAGAAACACTTGCAGAAAGAACAAGTCGAGCAGTTTCTGGAATGAGGTTTTATTGCTTTCATTTCCAATAAACTCTCTCTCTCCTCTCTTTCCTTCACTTGAGCAGTGTTTGGGCCTTATGAAACGATCTGCACACTTTAAAGCTTATTTACTTCTTCTGTGGACTAAACTAACCTGTAATGTACAGTGGTGGCTCATTGCATACTGTGTCTAAGGTGAATGTTTCTTAATTTGGTGAAGATGATATTCCTAAAATGACAGTGAGGGGTGTCCATCTTCTCACAGCTTTGAATAACAAAATATCCTCTCTTCATTATCAAATGCTACATGGTGATCGAAATAAATGTTGTAGCGTAAAATAATGTTTGTGTGTAAATGGCCCTTTAGCACTATAAATATAAGCTCAGTAAAGAAATGCACTCGGTAAAGGTTCATATATTTTACCCCTTGCCTCTAAATCCCAAACTTGCGATGCCTTTTCATTGTTGACCATTCAATCCAGTATGGAAACAAACAGAAATACCCAAAATGGTTTTGGCACATTGGCTTCTGGAACCCAACATGGTTTCAGCTGATAGAAACAAAGTCTAAAACATAGAAACATAGAAATTTGTACTATAAAAACATGGCACTGAAATGGATCTGCCTCCTTTTAGAGGCAACAAGTGACACTTACGGCTTACTCGTAACAATTAAACATCGCTTACAAAATGCCCAGTAAAAAAATGCAGGAAATGCTTGTTCGTGATGTTCTTTACACAAGAGGACAAAATGCAAAAGCACCTGTGTGTTTATGGGGAAAGTCATGAGTTTAAAGGGGAATTCCACCTCTCGCTTCATCTCTGAGCCTTTATTAACACTTTGTCTTTCAGTTTCTCAAGATAATGACTTCAGTATGTCAACACATGCTATAAATAGGCCTATTTATATGCTAATAAACCTCAGTTTCCCTTATGTCATAATCAAACCCAAGATAATCATGAACATAATGTAACCGGTCCTACTCGACCCGCTACGAGCGGGGTCTCCGGTGTGGGAGGCGGGCGTGCTAACAAGGATGCCGTTAGCTTCAGTTGGTAGCACACCTCTTGAGATCAGGGGAGTGAGGTTTACACGCACAGCTCTTGCTGGCCTACGTCTGTTACACTCACTCTGGCCTCACTCCCCTCACATCTGTTGCACTCACCCTCCCTAAACCTCACTCCCATCCGGGTCATGGCACCAAATGTAATTGATCCTACTCGACCCACTCCGAGCGGGATTCGAATCATGGTCTCCAGCGTAGGAGCTGGGTGTTAACAAGGAATGCTAAATACCTCAGCTGCTAGTGTCAGTCGCTAGCACGCCTCTTGAGGCCAGGGGTGTGAGGTTTACATGCACAGCTCTTACTGGCATATGTTACACTCACTCCCTAAACTTCACTCCCATCCGCGTCACGGCACCAAATACAACCAGTCCTACTCAAACCGCTCAGAGCAGGATTCTAACCAGGGTCTGCGTGGGAGGTGGGCGCGCTAACAAGGATGCTAAAGACCGCAGCCTCTAGCATCAGTCACTAGCGCGCCTCTTGAGGACAGGGGAGTGAGGTTTACACGCACAGCTCTTACTGGCCTACGTTACACTCACTCCCTAAACCTCACTCTCATCCGGGTCACAGCACCAAATGTAACCGATCCTACTCGACCCACTCCGAGCGGGATTCTAACCGGGGTCTCCAGCGTGGGAGGTGGGCGCGCTAACAAGGAGACTAAAGAACACAGCCTCTAGCGTCAGTCGCTAGCACGCCTCTTGAGGCCAGGGGAGTGAGGTTTACATGCACAGCTCTTACTGGCTCACTCCCATCCGCGTCACGGCACCAAATATAACCAGTCCTACTCAACCCGCTCAGAGCAGGATTTGAATGGGGGTCTCCGGTGTGGGAGGTGGGCGCTAATAAGCCTCTAACCTTATCTCCCTAAACCTAACTTTCATCCGGGTCATGGCACCAAATGTAACCTGTCCTACTCACCCCACTCCAAGTGGGATTTGAACCAGGGTCTCAGGTGTGGTAGGTGGGCGCGCTAACAAGGAGACTAAAGACCACAGCCTCTAGCGTCAGTCGCTAGCACGCCTCTTGAGGCCAGGGGAGTGAGGTTTACACGCACAACTCTTACTGGCCTATGTTAAAATCACTCCCTAAACCTCACTCTCATCCGGGTCATGGCACCAAATGTAACTGATCCTACTCAACCCACTCCGAGCAGGATTCTAACCGGGGTCTCAGGCATGAGAGCTGGACACGCTAACAAGGATGCTAAAAACCTCAGCTGCTAGCGTCAGTTGCTAGCATGCCTCTTGAGGCCAGGGGAGTGAGGTTTACACGCACAGCTCTTACTGGCATATGTTACACTCACCCCCTAAACTTCACTCTCATCCGGGTCATGGCACAAAAGGTAACAATCCTACTCTACCCACTCCAAGTGGGATTTGAACCGGGGTCTCAGGCGTGGGGGGTGGGCGCACTATCAAGGAAACTAAAGACCTGAGCCTCTAGCGTCAGTCGCTAGCACGCCTCTTGAGGCCAGGGGAGTGAGGTTTACATGCACAGCTCTTACTGGCTCACTCCCATCCGCATCACGGCACCAAATATAACCAGTCCTACTCAACCTGTTCAGAGCAGGATTTGAATGGGGGTCTCCGGTGTGGGAGGTGGGTGCTAATAAGGACTCTAAAGACCACAGCCTCTAGCATCATCCCCCTAAACCTCACTCTCATCCGGGTAATGGCACCAAATGTAACCTGCCCTACTCACCCCACTCCAAGTGGGATTTGAACCGGGGTCTCAGGCGTGGGGGGTGGGCGCGCTAACAAGGAGACTAAAGACCACAGCCTCTAGCATCAGTCACTATCGCGCCTCTTGAGGCCAGGGGAGTGAGGTTTACACGCACAGCTCTTACTGGCCTATGTTACACTCACTCTCATCCGGGTCATGGCACCAAATGTAACCGATCCTACTCGACCCACTCTGAGCGGGATTCTAACCAGGGTCTCCAGAGTGGGAGATGGGCGCGCTAACAAGGATGCTAAAGACCTCAGCTGCTAGCGTCAGTTGCTAGCATGCCTCTTGAGGCCAGGGGAGTGAGGTTTACACGCATAGCTCTTACTGGCCTATGTTACACTAACTCCCTAAACCTCACTCTTATCCGGGTCATGGCACCAAATGTAACTGATCCTACTCGGCCCACTCCGAGCGGGATTCTAACCGGGGTCTCCAGCGTGGGAGGTGGGCGCTAACAAGGATGCTAAAGACCTCAGCTGCTAGCGTCATTTGCTAGCATGCCTCTTGAGGCCAGGGGAGTGAGGTTTACATGCACAGCTCTTACTGGCATATGTTACACTCACCCCCTAAACCTCACTCTCATCCGGGTCATGGCACCAAATGTTACCTGTCCTACTCGACCCACTCCAAGTAGGATTTGAACCGCGGTCTCAGGCATGGGGGGTGGGCGTGCTAACAAGGATGCTAAAGACCTCAGCTGCTAGCGTCAGTTGCTAGCATGACTCTTGAGGCCAGGGGAGTGAGGTTTACATGCACAGCTCTTACTGGCTCACTCCCATCCGCATCACGGCACCAAATATAACCAGTCCTACTCAACCTGCTCAGAGCAGGATTTGAATGGGGGTCTCCGGTGTGGGAGGTGGGCGCTAATAAGGACTCTAAAGACCACAGCCTCTAGCATCATCCCCCTAAACCTCACTCTCATCTGGGTAATGGAACCAAATGTAACCTGTCCTACTCACCCCACTCCAAGTGGGATTTGAACCGGGGTCTCAGGCGTGGGGGGTGGGCACGCTAACAAGGAGACTAAAGACCACAGCCTCTAGCATCAGTCACTATCGCGCCTCTTGAGGCCAGGGGAGTGAGGTTTACACGCACAGCTCTTACTGGCCTATGTTACACTCACTCTCATCCGGGTCATGGCACCAAATGTAACCGATCCTACTCGACCCACTCTGAGCGGGATTCTAACCAGGGTATCCAGAGTGGGAGATGGGCGCGCTAACAAGGATGCTAAAGACCTCAGCTGCTAGCGTCAGTTGCTAGCATGACTCTTGAGGCCAGGGGAGTGAGGTTTACACACACAGCTCTTACTGGCCTATGTTACACTCACTCCCTAAACCTCACTCTTGTCCGGGTCATGGCACCAAATGTAACTGATCCTACTCGGCCCACTCCGAGCGGGATTCTAACCGGGGTCTCCAGCGTGGAAGGTGGGCGCTAACAAGGATGCTAAAGACCTCAGCTGCTAGCATCATTTGCTAGCATGCCTCTTGAGGCCAGGGGAGTGAGGTTTACATGCACAGCTCTTACTGGCCTACGTTACACTCACTACCTAAACCTCACTCTCATCCGGGTCATGGCACCAAATGTAACTGATTCTACTCGACCCACTCCGAGCAGGATTCTAACCGGGGTCTCAGGCGTGGGAGGTGGGCGCGCTAACAAGGATGCTAAAAACCTCAGCTGCTAGCGTCAGTTGCTAGCATGCCTCTTGAGGCCAGGGGAGTGAGGTTTACACGCACAGCTCTTACTGGCTCACTCCCATCCGCGTCACAGCACCAAATATAACCAGTCCTACTCAACCCGCTCAGAGCAGGATTTGAATGGGGGTTTCCGGTGTGGGAGGTGGGCACTAATAAGGACTCTAAAGACCACAGCCTCTAACATCATCCCCCTAAACCTCACTTTCATCCGGGCCATGGCACCAAATGTAACCTGTCCTACTCACCCCACTCCAAGTGGGATTTGAACCAGGGTCTCAGGCGTGGGGGGTGGGCGCGCTAACAAGGAGACTAAAGAACACAGCCTCTAGCATCAGTCGCTAGCACGCCTCTTGAGGCCAGGGGAGTGAGGTTTACACGCATAGCTCTTACTGGCCTACGTTACACTCACTCCCTAAACCTCACTCTCATCCGGGTCATGGCACCAAATGTAGCTGATCCTACTCGACCCACTCCGAGCGGGATTCTAACCGGGGTCTCCAGCGTGGGAGGTGGGCACGCTAACAAGGATTCTAAAAACCTCAGCTGCTAGCGTCAGTTGCTAGCATGCCTCTTGAGGACAGGGGAGTGAGGTTTACACGCACAGCTCTTACTGGCATATGTTACACTCACCCCCTAAACCTTACTCTCATCCGGGTCATGGCACCAAATGTAACGATCCTACTCGACCCACTCCAAGTGGGATTTGAACCGGTGTCTCAGGCGTGGGGGGTGGGCGCGCTAACAAGGAGACTAAAGAACACAGCCTCTAGCGTCAGTCGCTAGCACGCCTCTTGAGGCCAGGGGAGTGAGGTTTACATGCACAGCTCTTACTGGCTCACTCCCATCCGCGTCACGGCACCAAATATAACCAGTCCTACTCAACCCGCTCAGAGCAGGATTTGAATGGGGGTCACCGGTGTGGGAGGTGGGCGCTACTAAGGACTCTAAAGACCACAGCCTCTAGCATCATCCCCCTAAACCTCACTCTCATCCAGGTCATGGCACCAAATGTAACTAATCCTACTCGACCCACTCCGAGCGGGATTCTAACCGGGGTCTCCAGCTTGGGAGGCGGGTGTGCTAACAAGGACCACAGCCGCGCCTCTTGAGGCCAGGGGGGTGAGTTTTACATGCATAGCTCTTACTACATCCGTTACAATAGCACCTTGGAATATTTGAGGCCTTTTTATGAAAATCTCACGAGAGATATGGAGGCACCTTTCTTGGTACTAGTGTGTGAATTCCTCTGCGATCTGTTCTGTTTAACTCGCTGATTTTCACCTTTACACTCTTAAAAATAAAGGTTCTTTATTGCCATTGATGCTTCCATGAAGAACCTTTAACATCCATGGAAGCTTTGCATTGGACATAAGGTCCTTTATAGTGTTAAAAGGGTTATATCGATTTTTTAAAAATGTTCTTCACACTAAGAAAAAATGGTTATTTTAAGAATTCCATCGCTGTATAAAAAACTTTTGAAGAAAACCTTTGTTTTTAAGAGTGAATAATAAAACTTTAATGTCACTGATGTAGCTTAGAACCATCACGAATAACTCAGCAAAATTACAAATATTAGGAATAAAATATTTATATCTGATATCTGAACTTAAGCGAGTGGTGACATTCCCCTTTAATGTCATAGTATGTAATTTAAACAAAGAAGTCAGTCACAAAAGTGACGTTGTCATAAAGCACACACACACTGAGATGGTTTCTCTCTATATGTCTGCATGGGTCTGTTGGCTGTAAGTTTCTGTCCAGGTCAGATGGCAGTTTCTGTGGGGTTCAGTCCGGTTCTGTCCGGTTCAGATAGCGGGTTCTGCTGGCAGAGACTGTAGCACTTCTGATCACCGTCATCCATCTGCACAGAGATGAAAATCTTACTGTATGACAACACATTACAGCTTTAAGGGTGCGGTCACATTTACCTCTGTATGGGGAAATTCCACAGGGCAAAAGGTAATCATCTCAAAAGGAATCTGCGCCATCAGGAATTTAGTGTGAGGTAAGCGTTCCCCAATTGGATTTCACATCAGATTGAAGTGAAAGTGAGCTCTGATTAAGAACCGCTTCATGCATCGCTACACTATTGACTTTTTTGCCTGCAAAACGTGTCCAAAGTTTCAGTAATGTGACTTAATACTGCAAATCTGTGCTGACATTTTCCACACTGCACAAGAAAACAATATTTTACTGCACAATGGAAACAATATCTGGCAGTTCTGGATGCTGATTGGTCAGTACAATGTTCCAGCTATGCTAAAATACAATATAATAACAGCTGTGAGACTAAATATCTGTGTTTATCACTGTGCTGCACCCACATGGACCAAATAATATACAGATAATATATAAAGTGCATTTTTATATTGGTCAAATTATTTAGTTTAAATAGTAATTTGACTTCAGAGAGTTGATGTGCAGAAGACAAACTGGCAGAAATAATTGTGGGTCATATTCATTTTTCGTTTTTTTTAGTACTTAACAGAAGATACGGGATAATACAAATTCGACTTGGTCTACTTTCATATTATAGCTGATTTAGCTTTTGTTTATGGTGATATTAAGGCAAAAAATTTATTATTTTGAGCTACATGCAACATTTTGGCTTACGTCTAAATAAAATAGATTTATTAAGTATATGCTCTTTATAATGAATAATCTTTTTACATTGTATGAACATTTTTTTGTTTTTGTGAAAAATATTTTGGTCTCCAAGTTAATTTTACAGTGTCCTTGTTATATATGTTGCATGTACTTACTGTAGTAATAATGGTCAAATATAGCTGCAAGCAGCCATTAAGGGACCAAGCACAAACACACGGTAAGTCATGCCAATTAAAGACATTTTAACATGATTTTAGGCAAAATGGCTGAACAACCATCAATACAATCAATAGTAATGATATAATGGTTTATCACTTTTGACCAATAGATGGCGCTTTGAACAAATTGATGTGATGTGGTCAGAGTGAGGTGACAGCCACATGCAAAGTTTGGTGTCAATATGTCAAAGCATTGCAGAGATACAGCCTCAGAGTCGTATTGACATCATGCTTCAGCTTTGATGATGCACTATACAAAACCTGTTTTGTCTATCGACACTAGGTTTGCCAACTTCTGGAAAAGAAAATAAGGGACAATCATGCACAGCAAAAACTCCAAAGTTAAATGAATTCTCCTGGGAGTATATGTGAGACCACACTCAAGAGTGTTAAAGTGTTCAAATAAGAGTGTTAAAGTATCACTGAAGCAGTGTTAAAGTTAATGAGATAATTAAGTGATTAATTGAGTGATGATTGGCCCTTAGTGAGGAACACCTGATGTTAACAAGCAGAATCACCAAATGAGAAAAATAAAAAATGTCAGTCACCATTATGGCGAACGGTGTTTGCTTTACTTTTGATCTTTACCCTTGACTTTTTAATATTTTATTTTGTTTGGTGCTGTAACTGAGTTTTAACAGCCAGACAAGCAATGACAAAAGCTGATTGCTTGGTGTTGGTTATGTTTTGACATCGTCATTACTTGACCTGAATCACTAACCTCATTTAGAGCCTAGTCTCTGAGATGGGGTTATCTTGTTGATTATAACATAAGATCCAGTATTTTCAATATAATTCTGAGGATTTCTTAAAAGTTGTTCTGATTAAAAAAAAAAAAAACTTTTTTTTTAGACACGCAAATCAAGAATCAGTGTAGGAATCTCAACAATGGTGACAAACAGCTTGTAAAGCTCATCATTTATTCATGCAGCAATGAATGATGGGAGCCATGGAATAATTTTGATTGATGGCTCCCAGAATGCACTGCAACATGCTTTTTGATGGTCACCACTTTTGAGATTCTCAGGCAAATTCTTGATGTCTGTGAATTTATTTATTTATTTTTTTGATCGGAACAACTTTTAAGAAAACCTTTGGAATAAGTTGAAAATGCTTGATTTTATCCCTTGGAATCACAAGGCTGGTGTATACATAACTCAGATATTAGGCTATAATCAATGATTCAGCTCAGTTGATGACTATTGCTGCCTTCACGTGCCCTCGGAATTATCGTAAATATGAGTTTCCTAGCTAAAAATTGCACATGAACGCCCTGACATTTTGAAACTTGAATGCAGTGAGCTCGTAATCACAACTTCAAAGTCGATATTATCAAATTTCCGATAGCACATGAAGGCAGCATTAGTCAAAACATAACCAACACCACTTGATCAACTTTCACTCTTTGCTTGTCTGGCTGTTAAAGCAACCAAAATAAAATCTAATGTGTTAAATGACAAGGGTCAAGATCCAAACTAAATCAAACACTTATCACCATAATGGTGACTTAAGAATTGTAGCGTTCTCCTTTGGCGATTCTGCTTGTTATCATCAGGTGTTCCTCACTAATGGCCAATCATCACTCAATTAATCACTTAATTATCTCATTAACTTTAACACTGCTTCAGTGTTACTTTAACACTCTTATTTTAACACTTTAACACTCTTGAGTGTGGTCTCACATATACTCCCAGGGGAGTGAATTTAACACTGGAGTTTTTGCTGTGTGGTTCTTTATTAGAAAATAAGGGACAGAATAAGGGACACTCAAAATATTTGTACTGTAGTGTGTCATTTCAGTATCTGCAGTTAAGATGTGTCAAAAATCAACCAAATTTCAGAAATTTTCCAGGATTTTGTTAATTTTGTTTCTGAATAAAGACAAACATACTGTAAATGAAGAAAAAAAAGACAAAATATGAAATGTGATGGATGTATATTTACTGAGAATTGCAATATTTTGTAGTGGGGGTCATAATGACAAATTTTACAGGGGTGTAAAAATGGCTTTTGAAAGATGGCAGCATCATTATTTTATTTTCACACAGAGATTGGCAGGTCTATAAGTGAAATCTGTTGACTTTAGCAATCTTTGTTGCTTTATATGTCAACGGTGACAACGGTAAAAAATGGGAAAAAGCACTTCTTGTGTTTTTTGATCAAAGTTTGCACGCCTGGCCTGTAACTCATTTTGAAGATACTTTAATATATTCTAATTCTTAAAACACTTGGTTTCTTAATGTTTAAGGCCCAGTAATTTCCAGAGATATTCAAAATGATCAACTTAAAAGGTTATTTGTCAGGAAGATACATAAATGGCATAAAATTTGAAAGCATAAAAACTGAACGTCTTTGAAATTTCAGCCAATAAAACCTTTTTTTAAACAATGGCACAACTAAATGTTGGTGCAACCATGTATGAATAAATGAAAATGCATATTTTTCAATTAAAGAGAACTTAAGAGGATTGCTTTTGGTGCTTGAGACTTTATTGGTTATTTTGTGTTTCAATAATGAGGTTAAGAATACGCTACACGTTACTTAAATATATATATATTTCTTTCTCTATTTAACAACATTAACTTACAATTGTGAAAGATTTCCCTTTTTGATCACGTCTTCCCTCAGGGAGAGTGCATGTTTTCTTGCATGGCTGAATGTCGGACTCATGAATCACGTAGTTTGCATCCCCCCAAACTGATTTGCCGAAATCAAAATGCGATCAGTGAAAGGGATTTGCCGAGCCACTCTCTGTGAAGTGGGAGCCACCAGCCGGCACTGGCATAGGATTCTGCTGGGTCCGCGAACGGCTATATTCACAAATCAAACAATGATTTGACTCAAAGGAATGATTAATGGTATGGCTTTCATACAGAACACTTCATTGATGCCTTAAATACGGGACGATTCTGTATTATACGGAACGGTTGGCAACACCAATCAACACAAAATCCATAACTTTTTGCCGGCATTGTCAGAAGATGATCTGACTCGAAAATCGGGCAAGCTGTCAAGGAGTTTTTTTTTGTTTTGATGAAGTAAGTTTTAAAAGAAAATCAAAATGGCGGACAGGGAGTTCAGCTGACTATGGCAAAATTGGTATCTATGTTCTCGGCATGACCCTAGGAATCTATCAAGACCAGTGTCATTACAATAGGCTAATTTAATCAAAAGCATTTTGACCATTACGTGGCACTGTCTCAAACTTTTTGAGTATCTTAAATCATGGTGCCGAAGACACCTGCCGAGTTTTTCAATGCATTCGTAATCTTACAACAAAATTCAAAATGGCCGACACCCAAAATGGTCAACATGGGAGAATTGAGTATCGTTTGATGTGAGCATGCGGTCTTTGACCAAACCATTCAGAAGTTATAAGAAAAAAAAGAGACATTTCACTCCTGACCACTGGGTGGCACTGTGCCGAAACTGTGCAGGTCGCCTCAGGTCATGGTTGTCATAACACACACAAAGGCTGAATCTGCTCTTCCTAAAATTCGTTCTTGCATTATTCGGGAGTCTGACAAATTCCATAACTTTTAGTCATGACCTGAAGACGATCTGGTTCAATTTTGGTGAAAATCAGAGCAATGGCCTAGGATGAGTTCGGGAAAGTATTTTTTTCAGAAAATTCAAAATGCCGGCGGAAAACTTTTTCATGACGGAAAATTACATCATTGGGTGCAATCGAATCGTCTTGAGCCAAGTTTTTGTTTCTAGCAAGTTATTAGCATAAACATGAGTGTAAATTTGGACAGTTGGTGGCGCTAGAGGGAAATTTGCTCCGGTGACAATTCAGACTGTCCTCTATCTGTGTGCCAAATTTCATAACTTTCCTGCAAGCGGTTCTATGGGCTGCAAGACACTCAAGAGCAGAAGAAGAAGAAAAACACTAAGGATTACAATAGGTGGCTTTGCACTTTCGGTGCACGGCTCCTAATAATGTATGATTACATGCAACTAATGCTAAACCAAACCCTAACCCTATATAAGTACATGTTGTTCATTTATATTACTCAGTACTTAAATGCATAATTACACAGTAACAAGGAAATATAAATATTACCAACATGTTTATGGTTAGATATTTGTAACTATGCATCATTTACTGTTATTACTATGGGAAGTACATGTAATATATGTAACAAGGACGCTGGGAAATAAAGTGTTCCCAAACTAATACCAAACTTACCTTATTTTTATGTACTTTTGGTCAAATAATGAATTTTGCTGTACCTTTCAAAAAAGTATTCGCTCTCAGTCCTGAAGTAATAGATGTGAGATTTGAAGTGCAGTTTGAAGACGTGATCTTTATGGATGTTTTCTGACTCTCCAGCATCTGTTACTGAGTAACCCAACAACGGCAGACTGGCCAACGGAAACTCATCCTGACAGAGAGAAGTCCAGATATTTCACACAGATCTGACTCATTCACAGAGGAACAGAGGTGTGTGTCTGTGGACGTTTTACCTCGTGTGTTTTGTAGAAGAACAGGGCGAAATTGGTGAAAACCACCCAGAGTTTCTGCCAGCCGTTGCTGTTTTTGAACTTTCTGAGCAGATTTCCTGAGAGCTTGTTCTGTCGGACACAATGAAGTTGATGAAGAGATATAAAGACTTGAATACTCATGTTCATACTCAGGACTGTGCAGATGTAGGACTGGTACCTCCATTGCTATGCCGAAGTCCAGCATGGAAACGCTGGTGTTGCGATGCCAACACACGTGTGCCGTAGTGTTGCCGCGGTGAAGCGTGTTTGCTGAACTGTTACCGTGCCGCGGCAAAGATGTTCGAGACCCACAAAGATCCTCCTCCGACTCCACTTCAGATGCAGTTGAGGATTCTGGGAAAAAGCAATAATTATATCCTGAGATACACATAGTTTTGGCATTCAATAATTGCATTACTAAAACACACTAACATATGACTTCTACAGTTCCTGATTAACTGTTGATCTTCTGCACTTAATTGCATTGAATGTGCACTTGTACAGTAGTATACTTAAAAATCTCAAAAGTAGGCCTATATTTAAAAAATAACTCTTAAGTTCAGCTAATTTCATTTAATATAAAGTTATTCATTTAAATTCAATTGTAATTAAGTGTCTGAAAACATATTCAGTTCATACTTAAGTAAATCCTTTTAAAGTATATAATTGCCATAGTAAATACTCTTTTTAAAAGTATCATAAAATGCACATATTTTCACAAAAATATACATTTATGAAACAGCAACCCATTGTACTTTCATAATGTGACAGGTTTCAAAGTGAAATAGAATATTCAATGAGAAAGAAATGCAAGACAGGACTTGGTTTTACCCCCTGAAAATTAATTCATTAAAACTCAAATTAATTTGATACTGAAAAGTTGTCAAAAAGGAAAGTCGATTCAGACACGGAGCAAAATATTCCATTTTGATGAAAGCAGGAAGATGTATTACTAAAGTAAACTACACTTTGAAAGAAATCTGTACAGAATCTGATCATATGTCACTTACTGACATCCTTGTTGGGAGTCAGGAGGTCAGAGGTCAGTCCATTCGACTCTTCGGCCAGGTCAACCGCCATCTTCAAATCCTCCATCCATTTCTCCATTTCTGACTCTGAACTGCAAGACACAAGAAACCTCAATCTACGCAAAGTATCCACCAAATATGGATCGCATCCACTTAAGAAACTGCACTTGACCTATTAATTAAAGGAACACGCCAACGTTTTGGGACTTTAGCCTATCCACCGTATCCCCCAGAGTTAGATGAGTCCATACATACCATTCTCATCTCTGTGCGTGCCATAATCTGGCACACCCGCCGCTAGCCTAGCTTAGCACAAAGACTGGAGGTATATGGCTCCAGCTAGCCTAAATAGGAAAATGTTGGCGTCATTTTGTCACTTATTGAGCAGTAGGCTAGCTGGAGCCGTTTACCTCCAGTCTTTGTGCTAAGCTAGGCTAGCGGTGGGTGCGTCAGACAGAGTTATGGCACGCACGGAGATGAGAATGGTGTGTGTGGACTTATCTAACTCTGGGGAATACGGTGAATAAGCCAAAGTCCCAAAAAGTCAGCGTGTTCCTTTAAAAAGTGTAAACAATGGCCACAGATGTGATGTCAGATTTTATAAAATTGCTATACAGATGTACTACACTACACTATTACTGTACTGGGGTGTGTTTCCCAAAAGCATCGTTGGCCAACTATGGTCGCAAGTTCTGTCGTTATCAACCTAGTTCAACGGTTCTACGTTTCCCGAAACCACAGTATCCAGAGGTCCCTGGGTTATAGCATTACAGTAGCCCCCCCCACCCCAAAAACACGTCGCTAGGTTATTAGTCAATACATTTAAATGTGTGCTCATATATGAATACATTCAAAGACATAACTATACAAACTATTCTTCGCTGTTTTTCTAGCTGTAAAGTCCTTAACCTCACTAAAGTCCATATTTGGAGAACATCACACTTTTCTTTTCTTTCTTTTTTTATTTTATTTAGGTTAGTCTTGAGAATGATTTGAGAAGAGAAGTGATGATAGTGCAAGAGGAGAGAGGACCAGGCCTGGTGCATCTATGTTGTGTTTTATCATGCTTATATGCGGTAGTCGTACATAAGGGGCTGTCGCTTTACTTTCGATTTGTTGTTAGTTTATTTTGTCATTAAAGTTACATTGATCATTTGCCGGTTCCCACCTCCTTCTTTAAACCTTGTTACATTGGTGCCGAAAACCTGGGAGGAGGTGGAGCTGGAGGGCTTCGCAAGGGGATGGATACTAGACTCCGATAATCAAAGCATGGAGGGGCGGCTCCGATAATCAAAGCATGGAGGGGCGGCTCCGATAATCAAAGCATGGAGGGGCGGCTTCCGTTGGGTCGGAGGACGTGACGCCGTTACGCCAGCATAAGGAGGAGCAGGTGCCGTTTCCAGACGCCAATGAGGAGGAGCCGTCGTCGGCCATCAGGGGAGGTGGGGGGTAAGGCCATCCACCTGGGGCATCTAGTACCACCATCAGGCATCACAAAGAAGTTCTCCCGGCGGGTTGAGGACCAAGTGGCAGTGTACGTCTGGGAACCGGACCAAGAATGTTTTTCCTCTCCCCCTCTCTCCTCATCCTTTTCTCTCTCCTCGTCTGTCCTTAACCCCAGGTGCTGTGACAAACGGTCCTGGCAAACGGCGCAGACACCTTCACTCCCTCTCCGTCCCACCTGGTCTTTCATCGCTCCAGCACCACCGCCTCGGCCAGCCACTGGCGGTCTCCGCTCCTTCATGCTGCAAGGGCTCTCCGACAGCATGTCCCTCCTTCCTCCCTCGTTTCGACACCAGTGTAATGAAGTTAGTAGTTCAGGGAAGAAGGAGACGGGAACCGGCAAACTTTAATATTTCAAAAAACAAACAAACAACAAAACGGACAACTTCTGCACACACATAAGCAAAACACAACGTCAAATAGTCCAGGCCTGGTCCTCTCTCATCCTTCACTGTTGTCGCTCCTCTTATGCTTCCCAAACTTCTCCGTGAGAAACTCGAGACCAGTACAGTGCGCAGGTAAAGCTCATTATCAATCACGCCACCAGCCTTGCCCTGTTCCCACAGCCCACGCCCCGTCCTGCTTTCTACAGTCATTATCAACAACGTGGTAAAGACACACAGATACTGCAAATGATTCTTCAGCATTACCATGCGGCAACCACCAGTGACTGCTGCTGTACCGTCAGTGTGAAGGAGTGCGGGACGCCCCACTCATCCTCACTCTCCCGGATCTGAACACAGCAAACACATGCAGTCTGTTTCTCACATCATCATGCCAATCAATAACAACAGCACAAAGACTGATGACGTTCTTACTGTCATGCCGCATAGAGGAAGTTGTCTGTGCACTGTAAACTGATTGGTTGAAGTTATTCCTCGAGTGCTGTACAACAGGACATCACTGAACTGGCTCCACATAGTAAGAGAAAGAAGAGTTAATCAGAAATCTTTTCATTTCATAAGTAAAGAGCTTAGTGTTAGGTGGTGTTCATTTCATCAGCTATATGAGTTATTTTTGTAGGAGTTTCCCTTTCAGATGCAACATTTACGGGAGGAGATTATTTATAGAGAACCTATTATGCACAATTCACCTTTATAAGGTGTTTGAACACAGATGTATATCCACAGTGTGTGTAAACAGCCAGCCTATAATGGTAAAAATCCACCCACTCCTTTTTTTATATACCCCCATAAATCATAAACTCCCCAAACGAACGGTTCTGCACTCCACAACAACTATATAAATCTATCCACTAACCGTTCAGAAACCTTCAGTTGCCTTCTACAAGTTGTAACTTCTTCCTGAGTCTCTCCATCTGTGTCCGATTCCAGTTCGAACATGCAAGGCTGAACACCGCTACTGACAATTTCTGACATTTTGGCTGCGTGATCGTCCAGTTTTGTTGTTGCCTGAGTATTGGAAGCATGAGCTGTACAGGCTCCGCCAGAGAGGGAGCAGCAGCTCATTTGCATTTAAAGGGACACACCCCCAAAATGGTGTATTTTTTGTTCACACCTAAATAGAGGCCAATTTGACAAGCTATAATAAATGATCTGGGGGGTATTTTGAGCTGAAACTTCACAGACAGATTCTGGGAACACCTGAGACACTACATCTTGTGAAAAGAGCCATAATAGGTCCGCTTTAAATGAATCATGCAAGGTGATTTATTAAAACTAGTCAATTTACTGGTATTTGCGCCATTATTTACCACCCAAAAAAGCATGTCTTAAACCAGATTTGCACTGCTCTTGGTAGATTGTGTTGGTCATTATGCAAATAAATTGGCGGTGTCTGTGTTTTTTAAATTGCGTGTCGTCAGTAGATCACACACAGAATCTCATGCTATTTTGCCATGTTTAGTAAATCTGGCCCTTAGTCTTAGTCCTGTGTCAAATGTACTTTTTCGTACTTTTACGCTCATGGAGATTTATTTATAGTCTTGTCTTTTTTCGTCAATGATATTGCATTGCGACATAGTCACTGTTATTGGTGTTGTCTTGTCACTGTCTCGTGAAAAAAGAAAAAAGGGTCGTCAACGAAAATGTATCGCCATATTAACACTAATATTAGGCCTGTATAGTTATCGTATTTATCTTAATATTAATACACTCCTAAGAATAGGCTTCTAAAAGAGGGTTTAGAATCACTTTTGGTCCCCAAAGGTCCTTTCAGTGATCAGTTTTTTTTTTCTTAAGGCCCTTAAACACATACCTTGTTTGCTCCGGATTCTCTGACTTTTCAGTTTGGTCCGACTCAAAATTACAGGTGTGAAACCTCCCCCAGACCACGGTCCATACCAAACAGGCAAAATTTACCTCAAAAAGAGGTAGTCTCGGTCCGGATCAAACTGAACAAAGGTTCGGTTAGTTTCTAGTGTGAAAACATTTTCTGTATGGTTCGGACTTTCAGAGCATTTACAGGAAGTTCCTGTTTATGTTTAAATATTATCATGTTATTTTAAAATTTCATCTCGGCTATATTGATTATGAAAAGTGAAAAGATGTGCAATATGTCAGAAGACAGAAAGTCAGAAATGATTGTGACCACTTCATTAAGTTTTGTTTAGTAGAAAGCCGTTCTTTAAAGTGAATTTTGTTTTGTATAAATTGTATCTTAATTGTAATCAATGTTTCATCAGCCAATTGCCTGGATTTAATAAATAAGAAGCAAATAGACTATAGTAGACAATAATCGTGACATGGAGGCGCCGGAGCGATCACAATTGCTCTTAAACATGTCTCATGAATAAACCCAAACTCAGCAGCTACAGCCTCAGACATGAGGAATATGTGTATAGAAAGCTTAAAATGTCCACATTTAAACGAAACAATTCGAAACAAAAAGAAATAGTCAAGCAATGCTTGTTCACTAGTGGCAACGATATGCGTCCGTTCATTCATTCTTGTCAAAGACGCTGACGTCAGACGCACGTCCGTTTACAAACCAATCAATGTCCAGATGCAGCCCACATAGATGATGACGAGTGGACGCAAGTGTGTCATAAAGTTCTTTAGTGCGCTCACATAATTGCAATGTGAAACCAAACCAAAACTAACCGAATGTATAAAATGTATCAAAACATGAACTTCGGTTCGGACCTTGGTGTGGACTTTCAGGTGTGAAAACGCCCTTAGTGTGACAAACATTTTAAAAATCTAAAGAACCTTTTGTGGAATGCAATTCCATGGATGCTAAGGGTTCTTCATGGTTCTTCAAGGGTTTTTCACTGCCAATAAAGAAGCTTTATTTCTAGGGGTGAATGGGAAGTCACTATCAACATATAAACATAGACGTGTGTGTGTGTGTGTGTGTGTAAAGTGAAACCTCACCAGGAAGAACATGCGCTGTTGAAGGCCTTTCCCAGAGAGTTTGCTGAGGCAGCCCAGTCTGATGAGCTGACGTCCCGCCACGGCCAGAAGCTCAACACCAATCACATCCTTCTGAAGCTCCAGGAGTTTCTGATAGTTCTCCATCTCCACCAGACCAGGATGAAGCACAGCCTCCAATTCACACACATCGTCCAATGCAGCTAGAACACACACACACACACACACACACACACGTTCACACGAATATACACATTACCACTCAAAAGTCTGAGGTCAGTATAATTATTTATTTGAAAGAATTTAATTGATCAAAAATGACAGTAAATTCATCTATAATGTTACAAAATATGTATACACACACACACACACACACACACTCTCACACACATACACACTCACGCAGTCTCTCACCTCTGCAGTGACTGTAGTCGGTGTGTGTTGGCAGGTGGTGTTTGCACAGTCTGTCCAGGATCTGTCTGTAGTGCAGCAGGCGATGTAGAGGACTCAGCAGAAAGACGTTTAGAGGAATGTAACACACCTTCTGCAGCTCAAACTCACGGCACACAAGCTCCAGCCGCCGGGACGCAGCGCACGCTCTCTGCAGCGCATACACACACTCCGAGCTCATCTGCAGCTGAGCTGAGAGAGGCTGAAGGACGACACACACACAACACTGTCACCAAGAGGACTGAGAACAAAGCATCTCACAACGCAAGCTCAACACACACACACACACACACACACACACACACACACACACACACACACACACACACACACACACACATTTTAACAATTTATTTAAGTCCACTTGAAAGAAATGATTTACAGGGACATAAACATTATAGGTGCAGTCAAATTACATGTACAAAATCATGGCCCAGTGGCACACACAGATCTTCACATCTCTCAGGGGTTATGGGTATAAGTAGCAGCGTCTCCTCCATATGTGGCGGCTGCCTATGATAGCAGACAGGGCACAGTACTTCGCCAGGCGTTTGGCCCTCTTTTTGGGCATCCCAAGTTGTTGAAGCCCTCTTACCACCAGCCTATGTGTGTGTCCTAAGCTGCCGAATATGAACACCAGTAGTCTGCCCCGATAACCGATCTCTGAGATTGAGTTTAAGAGCGGCTGGTATTTAATGACCTTGGTCATAAAGGCTTCCTCCATGCTAGAGTCAAAGGTGCATGCCACCTCCAGAATGAACACCTCACTGAGCTCCTCATTAACCACAGTCACATCTGGTGTGTTAGCAGACAGATGTGAGAAAGCATCAAAGTTACCATTGCCATGCTGGAACATGGATGCTTTTACACTAGAGTGTTTATATGTTTTTACTGAAGGTGAGAGATGTGTTGATACGTCTCTGACTATAAGGTCCACTATTCTGTCGTGGCGTGCGATGTACATTCCCTTGTAAGCATGGCAGCCATTCAGAATGTGTGCCAGTGTCTCAGTGATCTGTTCTGTGGTGTGATGTAGACAGTGAGGGACCTGGGTTGTAGGAAACCAGATGGAAAGGTTGAGTCTGGTAGGAAGAACCTGTAATCTAGCTTTTACTGTGAAGGTGACGATGTCCTCACTGAGTGCAGTGTTCTTCAGAAACGAGTGAGAGACAGAGTGATCAGCACAGGAGAGACAGGCCAGTTTCCCCTGAAGGCTCAGTCCAGTCCAGTGCTGTTTTTGGTGATGTTGGTGTAAATCCAGGAGAGTTCGCCGGGCACCTGTCGATGTTAACGGGTAGCTGTGGCCACCATATGTGGCTGTTGCCTTGACATAGATCAGGGGATCAGTGATGATATCCTCTGAGACCCTCACAGTCCCAGAGTCAGACCGCGCCCACTCCAGTTCTACTCCAGTTCGGACACAAAGGTCGTTCAGGTCCGGCCAGTCTGACCAGACACCAAAGCCAGCTGAATGGGTGTCCAGTTTCCCACTTGGTTTCCTTTTGAAACCAAGGAAATGAGGCTCTGAGTCCCTGGCCAACGGCACCTTACGTCTCCTGAGGTCCAGGAACAGGGAGGATCGAGCCAGCTCCCTGACGTCTCTGTCATCATTGTCCAGCATGTTCAGAAGGTGGGAAATCCGCATGCTGGTGTAGATCCAGATCACGTTTGGTGCTCCCAACCCTCCTTCCCATTGGGGGTGAAAAATAACATCACGGGTGCTATGCGTGTTAAGTCCAAACCACTTTCTCACGAAGCTCACTGTCTTACTGTTCATGTCCATCAGCACTTTCTGCTGGATATGGACATTGGAGAACAGATGTTGTACTTTAGACAGCGCCACCTGTCTGATAGCCTCTAACTTCATGGTCAGAGGCAGTGGACATTTGTCTATCAAGTCCAACCGGGATATGAACCCTGACCAGATGATGTTTACCTGCTCTTTCCATTCTCCTGCGATATTAATGTTGTGTCCTAGATAAGTGTATGTCTCATGAAGAGAGAATACACGTATAGGTTTAGTTGCTACGGTGAACTCTGGACATTTATCAGTTTTTGAGCGATACCACCTGTTCCCTCCACTCCTCCTCTCATACAGAACGGCACATTTTGTGTCCTTAATCTCCAGGCCTGACCATTTCAGAAAAGAATCTGTCCTGGCCAGCATGTTTTTAATTACGCTCTCGTCTCTGGAGGCGATCTGGACGTCATCTGCATAGCCTTGTACTGGGATAGGTGATATCACGCCAGGGGGGGCACATTGACACATCCACTTTAACCATTGGTTGGTGGCAATTATAAAGTTAATCGCACTCCAAGGGCAGCCCGTTTTAATGCCTATCTGAAGTGGTGTTGGGCGAGTGAGCTGTTCTCCACAGATTACTTCAATAAAGGAACCTCTATATACATCCTTCACTATGTCGATGAACAGTTGAGGTAGCTGTATTTCCTCCAATGAGCTGATCATGACATTATGAGATAAAGTTCCAAATGCATCTCTAAAGTCTAGAAAGACTGAGTACAGTTTACATGATTCATGCTTAAAGTCATCTATCCCTGTTTTTAGGCAGAACACATGCTCGTTCATACCTTGCCTATTGATGTATGCCTTTTGCTTGGTGGAGAGGATGTCAGCCTCCACCAACCAAGGGAGAACTCTGGCCAGTATGCATTTCATGAACACCTTATAGATGGTAGGGAGGAGGGATATATCCCTCCATGTCGATGGATCATCAGGGATGTTGTCTTTTTTTGGAATACGATGAATTAGTGCTCCTTTCCATGAATCTGGTACTCTCTTATTTTCCAAACAGACATTAAAGACAGTTGTTAAAATCTGACATGACTGCATAGTTTTAAAAGTCTCATATGTCACACCATCCTTACCACTGGCTTTGTTGTTAGGGAGGTGATTTAAAACAGTCTCTACTTCCTTATTTGTGAAGTGCGTTGTTTCAGGGAAAAAAGTTGGCTTTAACGGCGGCACGTTTAAATGCCAGGGTGGGAGTGGGAGATCCTCATCACGTCTCTGATTTTGACATTTATTATCATAATAAGTTTGTATAGCTGTAATGTTGGTAGAACAGGGAGGAGGGTCGGAATATTCACTGTTGTTTAAGATGACATGGATCGCTTTAGATCTTCTATGCTGCCACAAATATGCAAGTTTGTTTCGGCTCACCTTTTTGTTCTGGCGGCTGTGGGTCGCTCCTGTCCGCAGTGACGGCAAGACGTTTTCCCGCAGGTGGCGCAGCTGTTCGCGGATCCAGTCAGCTGTTGCGGCTGATGTTAAATCTTCAGGATATGTTTGTATCGCCGGGAATTTTTTCAAGACTCTCGACACATATTTCAGAAGTTGTAGTCCAAAAGGTTTCCCGCTGTGGCTTACCGCTGTAAAAACTCCGTTCTTAAAGAATATCCCATGTAGCAGCTTCACTAGCGTTATCCACTTTCCCGGATCACCCGAGGAAACAAAGTTCCTCTCGCGCTGACGTTTGGTATTCAAACGGTCTCTGTAGATTTTCTCATGGGACTGGAAAGCCATCCATTGATGCTCAGTCAGCGGGCAGACATACTGCTGGAAGACTGTAGACTCTTCACCCGGTAGATGAAATCCACGGGAGAAATCATGCGGTAGCAGCGGCTGTTGGTAAATTCTCCCGGTGAGTAATGCTTGTTTGTATGCAAACTTGATCGTTGCGATCAAACACATAGTCCACAATAGTTGCCAAAGCATCTTATCTGCACCTATTGCATTAACGTTGGCAATTACAACGGATGTGGTGCTTAGATTTTACTAAACAACATTTTGCCGTTCACCTGTGTTGCGTGCACCTGTGACTCACACACACACACACACACACACACACAGAGAATCACCTTCAGGTGCTGTACGGTCTTCAGCAGCAGGTCTCCTACATGCTGGAAATCTCCTTCCACCTGCATATTGCAGCGGCCTTCCCTAAAATACATTACAAAACACATTCAAAATATATATTTTTGTGGTTAACAG
>CM042243.1:52554483-52569483 GCA_023566225.1 Romanogobio albipinnatus
AGGTTTAGGGGTAGGGGTGGTGTGTGTGTGTGATGGGTAGGTTTAGGGGTAGTGTGTGTGTGTGTGTGTGTGTGTGTGTGTGATGGGTAGGTTTAGGGGTAGGGGTAGTGTGTGCGTGTGTGTGTGTGTGTGTGTGTGTGTGTGTGTGTGTGTGTGTGTGTGTAACGGGTAGGTTTAGGGGTAGGGGTGGTGTGTGTGTGTGTGTGTGTGTGTGTGTGTGTGTGTGTGTGTGTGATGGGTAGGTTTAGCGGTAGGGGTAGTGTGTGTGTGTGTGTGTGTGATGGGTAGGTTTAGGGGTAGTGTGTGTGTGTGTGTGTGTGTGTGTGTGTGTGTGTGTGATGGGTAGGTTTAGGGGTAGTGTGTGTGTGTGTGTGTGTGTGTGTGTGTGTGTGTGATGGGTAGGTTTAGGGGTAGTGTGTGTGTGTGTGTGTGTGATGGGTAGGTTTAGGGGTAGTGTGTGTGTGTGTGTGTGTGTGTGTGTGTGTGTGTGTGTGTGTGTGTGTGTGTGTGTGTGTGTGTGTGTGTGTGATGGGTAGGTTTAGGGGTAGTGTGTGTGTGTGTGTGTGTGTGTGTGTGTGTGTGTGTGTGTGTGTGTGTGTGTGTGTGTGTGTGCGCGTATGCGTGCGTGCGTGTGTATGCGTGCGTGTGTGTAGATCTGATGAAGAGTCTGTCGATCATCTACCGCTGTGATCAGCTCCAGGTCCTTCAGGTACGTCCTCTCAGTGCTCAGCAGCTCTTTAGCAATGAAGTACGCCTTATCAGCGGGACAGATCTGCACAAACACACACACCATCAGCACAATATATCACTCCATAAAACATGACCTTCACTAGAGCACAGTGGACTCAAGGAGATGCTTTATTGTGCATACAAACACACACACACACTCGTTCAGAGAAGAGTCACTATATAATGAATTTACACCACAGGTCAAAAGTTTGAGAACACTTTATTGACATTACGCTGACCTTCCTCCTGTTGTCCTCCTCCTCATCAGTGCGCATGGCGCCGCTGTCATTCAGCATGGGCGAGATGAGCGGAGACGGCGTCGCTCCTCGACAGTCCTCAGCGTGACCATTAACTAATGTGAGCGACGCACACGTCACCTCTGAGGACACACACACACACACACACACACAGATGAAGACCGTTAGGACACAGATGGTTTCAGTGTCTGATGGCTGCTCACTTCTCTTATTTTGGCATGCAAATATGCATCAATAACAAAAAAGTACCATGATATTACCATGTTCTTCTAGGATATGAGCCATGGGAGTGACATGCTATCTGGAGTGCCATGTGAATACCATAGTAAAGCATAAAAATCATGATTGTTATTGAAATTGTTGTACCATGGTATTGTCATAATACTCTTGGCAAAGGTTATGCATGTCTATGTTCATGTCCCCTCTAGAGGAGCATGTCCCGCTAAACTCTACTCCTACAGGAGGTGTTTCTCAGTACTTGCCCAAATCCGCCTCTTGTGTTTCCTTAGAGTAGTGCAGTGATGATGAATGAAGCAGCTGTGAGTGAAGCCTGACACACACACACACACACACACACACACACACTACCAATCAAAGGTGTGGACACGTTTCTCACAAGCTTAAAGCTCCCAAAGTAAAAGTTTGAAATGGATGAGTTGGGCCCCACGTCTGAAAAGAAGTCCACCTTAGCATACTAATTTAGCAAATTTAGAAGTCCTTGTTAAAGCGTAATGATACATTTAAGTACTTACTATAGGGTTACGATTTTAGTTTAAAGTAATTATGCATCATTTGCTGTCATTTTAGTAACGGCATGTAACGTGTAACAAGGAGACTAAAATTAAGTGTGTCACTAATTATACTTAAAGTCCCACTGAAGTGAAACGCACAGCATTATTCAATGTGTTGACCACAGACTGTATAAAGCAATGGACGTAGTGTCCGTCACGTCACCCGTAGGTTTCTGAAGAGCATTTTTGAAGCCCAGAGTGGGCGGAGCCAGCCATCGCCACTCTCGTCACTCCCAGATAACTGAAAATAGGCAAAGAGGCAGGATGTGGGCGGAGCTGAAGTGACGTGATGACTAACAGACAGCAGACAAACGGCTATCCACCTGTCACTCAAGTGGTCAGGCCCTTTCCTATCCCCTATATAGTGCACTGTCTGAATCTTTCTCTATCCCCTGTATAGTGCACTGTCTGATCGTCCCCTATCCCCTATATAGTGCACTGTCTGAATCTTTCTCTATCCCCTGTATAGTGCACTGTCTGATCGTCCCCTATCCCCTATATAGTGCACTGTCTGATCATCCCCTATTCCCTATATAGTGCACTGTCTGATTGTTCCATATCCCCTATATAGTGCACTGTCTGATCGTCCCCTATATAGTGCACTGTCTGATCGTTCCCTATCCTATATAGTGCACTGTCTGATCATTCCCTATCCCCTATATAGTGTACTGTCTGATCGTCCCCTATCCCCTATAGAGTGCACTGTCTGACTGTTCCCTATCCCCTATATAGTGCACTGTCTGATCGTTCCCTATCCCTTATATAGTGCACTGTCTGATCATTCCCTATCCCCTATATAGTGCACTGTCTGATCATCCCTTATATAGTGCACTGTCTGATCATCCCCTATATAGTGCACTGTCTGATCATCCCCTATATAGTGCACTGTCTGATCATCCCTTATATAGTGCACTGTCTGATCATCCCTTATATAGTGCACTGTCTGATCGTCCCCTATATAGTGCACTGTGATCATTCCCTATCCCCTATATAGTGCACTGTCTGATCATCCCCTATATAGTGCACTGTCTGATCATCCCTTATATAGTGCACTGTCTGATCATTCCCTATCCCTTATATAGTGCACTGTCTGATCATTCCCTATCCCCTATATAGTGCACTGTCTGATCATCCCTTATATAGTGCACTGTCTGATCATTCCCTATCCCCTATATAGTGCACTGTCTGATCATCCCCTATATAGTGCACTGTCTGATCATCCCCTATATAGTGCACTGTCTGATCATCCCTTATATAGTGCACTGTCTGATCGTCCCCTATATAGTGCACTGTGATCATTCCCTATCCCCTATATAGTGCACTGTCTGATCATCCCCTATATAGTGCACTGTCTGATCATCCCTTATATAGTGCACTGTCTGATCATTCCCTATCCCTTATATAGTGCACTGTCTGATCATCCCTTATATAGTGCACTGTCTGATCATTCCCTATCCCCTATATAGTGCACTGTCTGATCATCCCCTATATAGTGCACTGTCTGATCATCCCCTATATAGTGCACTGTCTGATCATCCCTTATATAGTGCACTGTCTGATCATCCCTTATATAGTGCACTGTCTGATCATTCCCTATCCCTTATATAGTGCACTGTCTGATCATTCCCTATCCCCTATATAGTGCACTGTCTGATCATCCCCTATATAGTGCACTGTCTGATCATCCCCTATATAGTGCACTGTCTGATCATCCCCTATATAGTGCACTGTCTGATCATCCCTTATATAGTGCACTGTCTGATCATCCCTTATATAGTGCACTGTCTGATTGTTCCCTATCCCTTATATAGTGCACTGTCTGATCATTCCCTATCCCCTATATAGTGCACTGTCTGATCATCCCTTATATAGTGCACTGTCTGATCATCCCCTATATAGTGCACTGTCTGATCATCCCCTATATAGTGCACTGTCTGATCATCCCTTATATAGTGCACTGTCTGATCATCCCTTATATAGTGCACTGTCTGATCGTTCCCTATCCCTTATATAGTGCACTGTCTGATCGTTCCCTATCCCTTATATAGTGCACTGTCTGATCATCCCCTATATAGTGCACTGTCTGATCATCCCCTATATAGTGCACTGTCTGATCATCCCTTATATAGTGCACTGTCTGATCGTCCCCTATATAGTGCACTGTGATCATTCCCTATCCCCTATATAGTGCACTGTCTGATCATCCCCTATATAGTGCACTGTCTGATCATCCCTTATATAGTGCACTGTCTGATCATTCCCTATCCCTTATATAGTGCACTGTCTGATCATCCCTTATATAGTGCACTGTCTGATCATTCCCTATCCCCTATATAGTGCACTGTCTGATCATCCCCTATATAGTGCACTGTCTGATCATCCCCTATATAGTGCACTGTCTGATCATCCCTTATATAGTGCACTGTCTGATCATCCCTTATATAGTGCACTGTCTGATCATTCCCTATCCCTTATATAGTGCACTGTCTGATCATTCCCTATCCCCTATATAGTGCACTGTCTGATCATCCCCTATATAGTGCACTGTCTGATCATCCCCTATATAGTGCACTGTCTGATCATCCCCTATATAGTGCACTGTCTGATCATCCCTTATATAGTGCACTGTCTGATCATCCCTTATATAGTGCACTGTCTGATTGTTCCCTATCCCTTATATAGTGCACTGTCTGATCATTCCCTATCCCCTATATAGTGCACTGTCTGATCATCCCTTATATAGTGCACTGTCTGATCATCCCCTATATAGTGCACTGTCTGATCATCCCCTATATAGTGCACTGTCTGATCATCCCTTATATAGTGCACTGTCTGATCATCCCTTATATAGTGCACTGTCTGATCGTTCCCTATCCCTTATATAGTGCACTGTCTGATCGTTCCCTATCCCTTATATAGTGCACTGTCTGATCATCCCCTATATAGTGCACTGTCTGATCATCCCCTATATAGTGCACTGTCTGATCATCCCTTATATAGTGCACTGTCTGATCGTTCCCTATCCCTTATATAGTGCACTGTCTGATCATCCCCTATATAGTGCACTGTCTGATCATCCCCTATATAGTGCACTGTCTGATCATCCCTTATATAGTGCACTGTCTGATCATCCCTTATATAGTGCACTGTCTGATCGTTCCCTATCCCTTATATAGTGCACTGTCTGATCATCCCCTATATAGTGCACTGTCTGATCATCCCTTATATAGTGCACTGTCTGATCGTCCCCTATATAGTGCACTATGTGCTGTTAATCATGTAGAAAACAGTAAATGTGTGATCAAGAGACTGATTTCAGCCAAGGCTTCAGCGGCTGGTTATAATGTAGGGGGCGGGGCTTCAGATTCTAGAGAGCATTTGATTGGACAGAAAATCTGACGAGAAGCTGAAGTGCAGAGTGATGTCATCAAAATCACTGATCCTTATTGGCGTAAGTGAGAGACTGAGTTTGGAACGCTTATATCTGTCCTTGGTTTGGAGCACTTATGAAGGAAAACCCGCGTGAATGACCAGAGTCTCGGTCATTGCCATTTTTCTATTTGTGTTATTTCGTACTTTTGATTGCTTGAAAATACGAAACATTGAACTAAGGAATATGTCCAAACTTGTAACTAGTGTCCACACAACACAAACGCATGTAAACCACACAAACAACATAAACAGCGCATACCGCACCATGCATGTATACTGCGCTTCATATACATGTGCTGACCGACAGCGAGACATGCGGCGCGCAGCCACAGACAGCAGGGAGGAGGAGGAGGAGAGGGGTGTGGGATTATGACAAATATCAGCTTCATAAGCTTAAAAAACAATTCCCGAGTCTTAAAAGGCCAACTGTAACTTTATTGACACTATAGTGCACAAAATACATTGTTAAAAAGTCTAGTGATTCATAAAGAGCAGCAGAAACAGGCAGGAAACATCAGAACAGAGAATAAGCTGGAACAGCTGAATGAGACGGAGGAAGAGAGGGAACGGCTGTGTTCACAATCACAACTGGCAGACTTGTTTTGCAGTATGCAACATACTATTGTCCATTTTCTGCGTGTATGTAATGTTTGTTGCATGTTTGATTCTTCACATACTTCATGTTTCACATGCTATTTTTCTAAATAGTGTACAATGTGCAGTACGCTTGTATTCCATTGTGAACACAGCCATTGTGCGAGAAAGATCATCATCCTGTCATTCACACAGATCAACAGCAGGTGGCGTTGTTTCACTCAGGCCGTGAAGCTCATTTAAAACAATCCTGGTGTATAATTTGATCATTGTGTGAACAAACAAAAGAAGATCAGTCATGTGACAGACATACAAAAGGATATTCAAATTTTCATGTGTGAAAATTTCCCAGAATGCACTGCTTTTCAGCTTTCATCGAAACAGAACGGCCATAGGAAGGGAGAGCATGCAGCGCAGCATTTAAAAACACCAGTAGTTACAAAGAGTCACTCGTTCCATTTTAAATGCCAGCAGAAAACATAACAAGCATTTATTGATCATAAATGACAAGCTGTTTCAGAAAAGAAAAGGTATAAACAAAGGTGAATATCAGCCAATAGTGCAGTGACATCAAAGCTGAGAAATCAGACAGGGATTAGAAACACTTGGTGGCATTATCACATTTCCATTGACAATGAAATCTAAAACAAGTATGCAATTTTTGGTTAAAATATCAATAAAAGCCTGAATGGAATGGCCTTTCTAATCCCTGCTGAAGGATCCCGGTTAAACCCATGGGAAAGGTGAGGGTGATCAGGGAGGGAGGGACAGGGAAACACAGTGAGACGCAGACACAAATGCTCTCATATGAGACTGAACCATCACAGGTCACCCAAAAATGACGGTTCTGTCACACCCCTAAGCCATTCCTAACCCATTTGGCCCAATGTGACCAATAAACTGTATGCTTCAGATGTAACCTAAAAGAGCAGTGCGGACATTCTCCAGAATATTTCCTTTCGTGTTCCATGGAAGAAAATAAAAGTCCCACATGAAGGTGAGTAGCCTATATAATGACTGAAATCTCTTACTGACAAATACATTCATCACAATTCTGACACAACAGGACAAAAATGTTTACATTTAAATCTACCTAATTAAAAATCATGCAGGATTTTATAAAACACCATTAAAAGTCCAGTCTCTGAATCTGCTGGTTTCCCGCAGTAAACAGAGATATTTTCCAGGCTTACGCAGAACGAGAAATGAGCCGTACAATCATATAAAGCTCATTTGCCAAAGCTCAGGATGAATGAAACTTCACAAATCAATCTTTTACCCTTTAAATGACTAACTGAAGATCAGCTGCGAGTGCCAAACTGGCAAACTGATGTTTAAGAATATTAAGAAGAAGAAGAAGCTCTACACAGGGGGTAGCCAACCCCGCTCCTGCAGGGCTGCCATGCTGCAGAGTTCGGCCCCAACCCCAATCAAACACACCTGGACCAGCTAATCAAGGTGCTCAGGATTACTTGAACATAACAGGCAGGTGTGCTGGAGCTCTACACCAGAGGTTCTTTACTCTGGCCCAAAGGGTCCACTTTCCTGCAGAGTTTAGCTCCAACTCTGATCAAAATAACCTTAGAGGCACTGTCCCAAATGGCACACTTCATGTGCACTTTCGGTCTTGTGGACTTAAAATGGCCGCTGTGTGCGCGTGTCCGTTGGGACCGCAGGGTGTCCCATTTGTCATTTTAGGTCTCAGAAGTTCTGTCGAGCCCGCACTGGTGCGGGCGGACTTCTTCCCCCCAGCAGTCAAAGCGGCATTACGTCGTGAAAGTGCGGACTCAGAGGAAGACCGTGAGGGTTTAGGGAGCCATTTGGGACAAGGCCCTAATAAATCTGAAGATCTTGATTAGCTTGTTCAGGTGTGTTTGATTAAAGGTGGGAGCAAAATTCTGCAGGAAAGTGGACCTCGAGGGCCAGAGTTTAGAAGGTTGCTACACATGCTTTCTATGACAGGGGTGGGCAACTCTGACCTGAGGTCCACTTTCCTGCAGAGTTCAGCCCCAACCCCAAACAAACACACCTGAACCAGCTAATCAAGGTGTTCAGGATTACTTGAACGTAACAGAAAGGTGTGTTGGTGCTGGGTTGAACTGAAGTCTGCAGGAACAAGGTTGGGTACCGCTGCTCTACACCAGGGGTTCTCAACTCTGGCCTTAAGGGTCCACTTTCCAGCTGAGTTTAGTTCCAACCCCTATCAAACCTACCTGCCCATAACCTTCTAGTAATCTAGAGGATCTTGATTAGTTTGTTCAGGTGTGTTTGATTAAGGTGGGAGCAAAATTCTGCAGGAAAGTGGACCTCGAGGGCCAGAGTTTAGAAGGTTGCTACGCATGCTTTCTATGACAGGGGTGGGCAACTCTGACCTGAGGTCCACTTTCCTGCAGAGTTCAGCCCCAACCCCAAACAAACACACCTGAACCAGCTAATCAAGGCTCTCAGGATTACTTGAACGTAACAGAAAGGTGTGTTGGTGCTGGGTTGAACTGAAGTCTGCAGGAACAAGGTTGGGTACCGCTGCTCTACACCAGGGGTTCTCAACTCTGGCCTTAAGGGTCCACTTTCCAGCTGAGTTTAGCTCCAACCCCATCAAACCCACCTGCCCATAACCTTCTAGTAATCCTGAGGATCTTGATTAGTTTGTTCAGGTGTGTTTGATTAAGGTGGGAGCAAAACTGTGCAGGAAAGTGGACCTTGAGGGCCAGAGTTGAGAAGGTTGCTACACATGCTTCTATGACAGAGGTGGGCAACTCTGGCCCCTGAGGTCCACTTTCCTGCAGAGTTTAGCTCCAACCCCAATCAAACACACCTGAACCAGCTAATCAAGGTGTTCAGGATTACTTGAAAGTAACAGGAAGGTGTGTTGGTGCTGGGTTGAACTGAAGTCTGTAGGAGCAAGATTGGGTACCACTGCTCTACACCAGCGGTTCTTTACTCTGGCCCCTGAGGTCCACTTTCCTGCAGAGTTCAGCTCCAACCCCAATCAAACACACCTGAACCAGCTAATCAAGGTGTTCAGGATTACTTGAAAGTAACAGGCAGGTGTGTTGGTGCTGGGTTGAACTGAAGTCTGCAGGAGCAAGTTTGGGTACTGCTGCTCTACACCAGGAACCCTGGCATTCAGTGTCCAATTTTCTGGAGAGTTTAGCTCCAACCCTGATCAAACACACCTGCCCATAACTTTCCAGTAATCCTGAAGATCTTTATTAGCTCTGGCCCTCAGGGTCCACTTCCTGCAGAGTTTAGCTCCAACCATGATCAAACCCACTTCCTATAACCTTCTAGTAATCCTGAGGATCTTGAATAGCTTGTTCAGGTGTGTTTGATAAAGGTCGGAGCAAAATTCTGCAGGAAAATGGACCTCGAGGGCCAGAGTTGAGAAGGTTGCTAGACATGCTTCTTTGACAGGGATGGGAAACTCTGGCCCCTGAGATCCACTTTTCTGCAGAGTTTAGCTCCAACCCCAATCAAACACACCCAAACAGGTTAATCAAGGTCTTCAGGATTACTAGGAGGCTACAAGCAGGTGAGTTGTATCAGGGTTGGAGCTAAACTCTGCAGGAAAGTGGATTTCGAGGACAAGAGTTGTCCATCCCTAAAAGTACAACAATCATTTTAAATGTAGTATCCGAGTTCTATTTCCTAACATTATATAAAAAGTCTAAATAGTCAAAAGTAATGATTTATGGAGAGTGTTCCTCATAAAGGCGAGGCATGAAGGCCCCATAAACTGTTCTCCCTCAAACTCTTTCATATTACAGCCTCACCATTAACAACCCCTAAAAGCCAGGGTGGAATGATGAATTGACATGGCTGTTAGAGCCCCAGATTTAACTCCAAGACTAAACCTAACCCTAACCCAATCATCTGATTGGTCGACAGGAATATTGCTCCACGACCAACAAGGATGTGGATCCAGGAACAGGTCTTACTTGGCAAAATGTCGGTCACATCTACCTGTTATGGTTCCTTGCATGTTTCCAACCCAGAGACCCTGAAGTTGCTCCAGGGAGTGACAACATCACTCTGAGTTTCTGAATGATTCCAGATTATTTCTGCATCAGAACTGTGAGTAATCATTGTTCTGTGCAGAACTTGGCACAACAAAAGTCTCCACTTGCTCAAAACAGAGGCTGGATACAATCACTTACAGTAAAACTGTACAGAGTTTTGCCTCAAGAAAGGGAAGCATATCCACCTTGTCACACAGCTAAGGCCATCTCGGGTTATAGGAAAAGAAAACTCTCTGTGGCATGGCCGAGAAGCACACCGCAATGAAGTTTTCATGCTAGCATGCTAGCAGTTAAACACTTGCATCCCTTCCTCATCGCTGAGGTTCACACACCCTCCTTCATCATCAAGATCGTCTAGCTGCAAGCTTCCGAAGGAGTACTTGTTTCTGGGGAGGGGGGACGAACTACGGGCGGCTTGGTTTTCAAACCCTAGCGATTGGCTGCAGGAGCCAGTAGACTCCGCCTCCTCAGAGTCGCTAGTGTCTGTGCCACTACTGGTGGAGCCATCAATCATCTGCACAGCCCCGAAGCGTCGGTGCGGGGAGCTTGGCTTGAGATTGGCCTTGCCGGGAGGCGTGAGCCCATTGGCAAGCATTCTGCGCTCCAACATGGCCATTCTCTCAGAACGGGAGAGATTGGGAGGGTGGGGCTGATTCAAGACGCGCGTGTTTCTTTCTAACTGGCTAACCGCGTTCTGGGACTTGTTTGCAGAACGATTCATAATTGGGGAGCAGCTACTAAAAAGTCCACCCCTTTCCTCCCGTCCTGCTTTTGAACCAAAGCTCCACCCGGTGTGTCCATTATACTGGGTGTGGCTTAGTGAGTTGGTCCTGTGAAATGAGGAGGGGGCGGGGCTAGAAGTCAGGCTCCTGGTGCCTGTTTGGTGGTTTATGGGGCTTTTTGCAGCCAACTCTTCCATTAGTGTGCTATGAAGCGGCCCGCGTACCCTGCCTCCAAAAAAAGATGACTCAAAAATGTTAGCACTTTGATTTGGAGAGGAGGGGCTGGGATAGCTGTGGGCGGGGCTTTCGGCTTGGCTTACAGGGGAAAGAGGCGGAGACTCTTTCTGCCTGAACTTGCCCAAGTATCTGTCCTGCTGATGCGTCCGGTGCAAACCAAAACCTGTGCAGTAAGCACTGTCACTGTTGTCATCACGTGTGTGTGAATGCGACCTGCTGACCCGACCTCTGACTTCCTGTTCACTAAACTCTGCATCACTGCAGTCAATATAAGGAATGGATGAGCTGCTGCCTTTAGCTGCGCGGGACGCCAGACCTGCTCGATCGACGGGGGGCTGCTTAGCTGCCTGACTTCTGCTGTCCTCTTGAATAGGGGACGTTTGGTCGCTGCATCCGTTGCGCTGAGTCGATGGGGAGGAGTTTCCACATGGTCTTAATACCGCAGAGTCTTCAGAGCTTACTAAAAATGAGCCATCCCAGCTCTGCTTGACAGCCTGAGAGAGGGCGAGATAAAGATAAGAGTCTTCCATAAATGCCTAAATATTACAGGTTCTGGAATATTCTGGGTTCTATACAAGTTATGGTCTACGATTAACAGAAAGTAATTGACTTGTCATTTACATCAATGCACTTACAATGCAAGTATAGCATTCTAGAGGGTATAGAACCTGAAATGTGAAGCTTGCGCATGAATTAAGTTTTATTATTTGATCTATTTAGTTTTTTCTGACCTTTTAGGGTGGAACTACTTGCAGTGTTGCCAAATTGGGGTCCTTTTATACTTTTATACCTACCCTGTGGAGCGCAAGATTTTTACTGGGGAATACAATTGGGCTAGTTTTGGCTGTGATTGGGCGGGTTTTGGTTATGCCAAATCTTCTGATTATGGGTGGAGTTTGCTCTATGTGAATAGTAGTGTGGGTTAGTATTATGTATTAATTACTATTAATTAATTATCTCCATATCCATTCCTAAAGTAAATATAAAAAAGAGAGAGTTTAAGCTGTACTGAAACCAAAACATCTCTATTAATTGATAGCTTAATGTATATTGTTTAATGTATGTTTAGTGTATATTGTTTAAAGTATATGTATATTGTAAGTATGTGTATATTGTTTAAGCTGTGAGAACTACACTCACATTGTGTAAATTATTTATTGTTTATTGTAGAGTTTACTGTGCTGTGAGTAATTGTGTGCGAATCAACAGATGTGTAATCTGATGTTGCTTTAAATGTTGTACATGTCATGTCATGACTACTATGTTGCTCGGAACTGCACCTAAGAATTTCACCAACTGTTGCACTTGTGTATATGGTTGTGTGACAATAAAAGTGATTTGTTTGTTGTTTTTTTGTTTGTTTGATAATGCCTTGAAAACGTATTGAAAATGTAAGCATATGTGAAGACACTAACTTGATTTGGCACTTGGTGCTGTGCAGAACGCAGAGGTGACAGGCTACTGTTGTACTGCACTCTACTATGTTTCCTGAAAGAGAAAACAACAAACACACACAATG
The DNA here is from genome assembly GCA_023566225.1 of Romanogobio albipinnatus. Classification (NCBI taxonomy): domain Eukaryota; kingdom Metazoa; phylum Chordata; class Actinopteri; order Cypriniformes; family Gobionidae; genus Romanogobio; species Romanogobio albipinnatus. The sequence continues at coordinate 52,566,784 of CM042243.1, forward strand.
AACCACACAGCCTTTCAAGTTTACACTGAGTAAATCTTAAAGAAACAGCAGTGCTGAATCACTGACTTTCCATTCATTAAAATAACAGATCAGACTCACCTATCAAAGGGCAGTTTTTTAAACTCATTTTCCTTCACATAATCTATCACCTGCTTCTGTGTCCGACCGCTGTGGAGAAGATGGGGTAATTAGTCCAAATGCATAAGATGACATGTTTCCAAAAGTAGCCAATTAGCTCCTTGTTTTTCAGAATTAAAGGGGGTATACTTTCAAAGTATTCTAAAGGTAGAAAGGTTTATTACAGAGCAGACCAACATCTGCTGTTGTTGTTTTCAGCACATCTCTGTGCAAATTGTTTTGTGAGCCACAATGCAATTCAAGCAGTGCAAATTATACTTGACCTGACATAGAACCTGCAACCCGTATTTATTTACCATAAGAGCCTTAAAGGTAAAGAAGCAAAAACAGTGTGTTTAATTATAGTGAGGGCTGAGAAAATGCTCAAGAAAAAATTAAATTACAAAAAAAACCATCATGATATAAACCCCTTAAAAATCATAGTTGCACGAATCAGTATTACCCTTTCAAACAGAAATATCACTTTAGCATACTTTTAAAAAGAGTACATATTATGGAAATAATATACTTTAAGTATAAGTTAATTGCAATTAAATTAAAATGCATTATATGTATTTTAATTTTTTATTATAATATGTATTATAATTAACATTTATATTAAAATGCAATTAGCTGAACTTTAGAGTGTTTGACTTAATTACATCTTTATACACTGATCAGGGATAACATTATGAAACATTGTTCAGCACATCCCACAGATGCTCGATTGGACTGAGATCTGGGGAATTTGGAGGCTAAGTCAACACCTCAAACTCGTTGTTGTGCTCCTCAAACCATTCCTGAAGCATTTGTGCTTTGTGTCAGACGCATTATCTGTTGAAAGAGCCACAGCTACCAGGGAATGCCGTTTCCATCAAAGTCATAAGCCACGCACACACACCCGGCCATCCACGTGATGTAAAAGAACACGTGATTCCTCAGACTAGGCCACCTTCTTCCATTGCTCCGTGGTCCAGTTCTGATGCTCTCGTGCCACTGTTGGTGCTTTGGGCGGTGGACAGGGGTCAGCATGGGCACCCTGACTGGTCAGCAGCTATGCCGCCCCATACACAACAAACTGAGATGCTCTGTGTATTCTGACACCTTTCTATCAGAACCAGCATTAACTTCTTGAGCAGTTTGAGCTCCAGTAGCTCGTCTGTTTGATCGGACCACACGGGCCAGCCTTCGCTCCACACGTGCATCAATGAGCCTCGGCCGCCCATGACCCTGATGGCCGGTTCTCCACTGGTCCTTCCTTGGAGCACTTTTGATAGAGACTGACCACTGCAGACCGGAAACACCCCACAGGAGCTGCAGTTTTGGAGATGCTCTGACCCAGTCGTCACAATTTGTCCTTACGCTTGCCTATTTTTCCTGCTTCTAACACATCAACTTTGAGGACAAAATGTTCACTTGCTGCCTAATATATCCCACCCACTAACAGGTGATGAAGAGATCATCAGTGTTATTCACTTCACCGGTCATAATGTTATGCCTGATCGGTGTATATAATTTCATAACTACTGCTATAAATGAAAAGTCAAAAGTGCACTTTTAGTATTTTAGTGTGTTAAGTAACATAGTTAAAAGTGAATCTATCTTTGAGTACACTGCAAGTGCACATTCAATACAATTAAGCTCACTTCTTTTCCGCAATTAAGGGTTCACACTACACATATATGACTATACCCAAATACCCGCAGATACATTTTACCAGGTGTTTGATCAGATGTAGTACCTGAATCTGAAGGAAGAGCCCCTGCTGAACAGCACCGGTTTAGGTTTGGGTCTGGGCTCCTCAAAGAGCCTGAAGAAGGCGTGATACTCCACACAGATCTTCCAAAACATTTTACAGCAGTCCCGACTCGCCATCAAAAACTCCAGAGTATCTTGATTAACATTTTGCTACAGGACGAGACAGACAGATTACAAATGGACATTACAATGAGAGCCTAACACAATGACAAATTCATGCTAAAACAAAGAGAAGTGAGACTCACGCTAGGGTCAGCTCTTAACTTGATAAGGAACCTCCTTCTCTTGAAACTCAGCTTGCGTATTTTAGACCAGTTGAAGTTGTTGATTCTGGTGTGCCCCTGAGTAAAGCACAACTCGTGTCATGTACAGCTCTCTGTTGCTCATGTATGTGTGTGAGAGTGTGTGATTGCTTGTACCTGAAACACGAGGACATCTCCGTGTGCTACAGCCAGGCTGAGTTTGGTTCCTTCTCTGTCTTTTGCAGGATGAAGTCGGATACCGTACATCTCCAACCTGCACGCCACCTCCAGCAAACGGTAATCTGACTCTGCTGGAGTCTGCCCACTTAAACACACACACAAACACACAAAGTTATAACACTGCCTGGTGTTTTTGTTGCCAACTTTAAGTGCCCCTAATATGCTTTTTGGGATACTGCTTTTTGGGATATGCTAATGAGTGTTTGGTATCTGACACACGCCGTAAGCGGTCGGCCAATCACAATGGATTGGCCCATCTGACCAATCAGAGCAGAATACACTCTAAAAAACGCTGGGTTAAAAATAACTCAAGTTGGGTTGAAAATGGACTAACCTAGCATTT